>SSNS01000414.1:219562-249562 GCA_006937985.1 Aphyosemion australe | reverse complement strand
AGAGAGGACAAGTAGCTGAAGAGTGTGATGTATAATATGTGTATGGTGTAAAAGTTGCATCATTAAAAGACTGAAAACCGATATTTTCTCATGTTAAATTTGAATGCCGATATCGACAGATATTAATGGTAGACCGAATTTAAAGTTTTTACTTTTATAGCACAAAACCTCTAAAGGTAACAGCTAATTATCTCAAACTAACAATATAAACATTTCTTCAGAAAAAAGAAATCCTGCTGGAGTTTAGAGTCCCGCTGGGATCCAATCAGCCTGCTGAGAATCAGCAAAGTCAAGAGCTCCTTTTCACCCTCTGGTAGCATTTTAATCACTCAGGCGTTTACAGTCCAGGCATTCTCTAGCATCAGCCCGACCCTGAGTAAATACACCAAAACTTCAGCCACACAGTGAGGCTCCTGTGGCTGTGAGGCCTCAGGGCGCGTCTGTGTGTTTGGTAAACACCAAGTTCAAAAAGAGACCACAGAGGCGAGGTCTCTCCTCCCCGACGAGCAAAGCTTCGAGCCGCTGGAGGAGAGCGTTTCTGAGAGTGGCAAGCAGGTGGGCTTCCTTAAATGCTGCAGCTATCGCAGCTGTCGCTGGCAGAAGATCCTCCAGAGTAAATATGGCAGGAAGAAGATATTGTCAGTTTTCACAGAGGCCCCTAGATAACTGGCAGGCTGACATTTACAGCAGACATGCTTCACATCTAGCTGGAGGAGGGGTTACTAAAGAAAGCAGGTCATGAAGGTAAAAACATCCAATCGAGCTGAAAATCCACCAGAAACAGTGTCTGAGTGGTGAATAAACGGATCTACAGAGGCCAGTCAGTCCAGAATATTGTTCATTTTTTATCACAACGTTATCTCAGGAGGCTTTAAATAAGTTCAATGTGACTGATTCAAATATTCTCTAATTATAATCACGTTCAAGCAAATGTAACGTAAATGACATTATGAATGAAAAAACATTATTATTATTTAGTCTGGTTCACATGTTAAATAACAAAAACGTGTTTTTAAAAAGAGTTTTGAATGTGTAGTGTTGGTGAGGTCATGATGTGGAAGGGCAGGTCGATCCATAGCTGACCAGGACCGTCTGAATTAAATAATGTCACAGTAAAATGAGACAGAGTGCACTGTAGCCCTGAATGATAAATATGGTTCCTAAATAGTGCACATACTGATGTTTTAAGTTGTTATTATTATCATGTAGGCTGTGATTTTATCATTTCGTCATGCATGGCCATGCAGAATTATTATCGTTGATGCTGATGGTCGTACCAGTGTTGACGTTCTGGGATCTAACCTGTAATGTGGTTTGAAGCAGGAAATAATAATACCCACAAAGTAAAGGAGCTGGTAAAAGGTAGTGTTGTTAGGACTAGCCCAAAGAAACGTGAGTCATCACATAGAGCTACATCTTGGATAATGATATTATAGCTTTTCCTGGATCATCATAAAAGAGAAGACCTACAGAGTTTAATGACAGTCTGAGACAAATTCTAACACAAAGATGAAATGGCAGACTTCTAAGAGAAGTGGCCTGATTACAAGCTCCAGAACAGTAGCATCAAAGCTAATCATGTGGCATTTACATGCAGGCGGTAATTTGGTGTAAATGATAAAACAAATAGTAAATAGTTATGATTGTCCTGTGGTCCATACAAACATGTTCATGACTTTTTTGCACTTAATCCTTCTCACATAAAGCGATTTCAGCATTTTAACTCTTGACAGGTAGCCTGGCGAGCCATCCTATATATGTGAATATATAGTCTGGCCACGAACCATTGACGGCTCTCAGTCGTGAGGCGGGATCTACGGTTGTCTTTCAAAATGTCAGCACGCAATTGGATAGTGCTAGGACCAATCAGAGTAACGAACAACGTGACGTAATCACAGCGATGGAAAAGAGGGAGGCAGCAATGGCGTCTAACATCAATGATTTCTGTTGTTTTTGTATAAAAACATGTGAATATCAGGTGTACTGGGACATTGCACTACTTTGTTTGATAAAAATAAGAAGCCGCTAAGTATATCAGACAGACTTACGCACGTTGGAGTCTAAATAATCCAATGTTGATGACAAAGCCGTTTCAAACCAACGTGGTGCCTGCGCCGCCACCATATTGTTTGTGTTTGCGGCCGCAGCTCTGACGTCATCGGCTACTCCAGCTCTGTGATTGGCCCAACCAAAACTATAGCGAGCTGTGATTGGACAGCTACAGCAGTGGATCGGGCTGTGAGGGTTCAGATGAAGCGTGCCTAGACCAAACTTTGCAAGGCAAGAATTTGGTCTAGTTCACTAGGCTACTTGACAGTTTCAATACCTTCCAGAATGAGCCGTTTCAGGTCTCTGTCACGTTAGGACAAGAAGCTGTTGGTGGCCACCCCTCACCCCCACCCCCCCAGGCTGCTATAAGCTGAGAAGCTCCGATATCTGCTGAGGGGTTCGGAGTAGAGATGGTGTTCATCCTGAGCTCTTTTAAAGAAATCTGATGCTGCCATCTTTATGCAGATGAAATCCAACTGTACATCTCCTTTAAAGGAGTCATCACCTATCACACCGTGGAAATCTACGTCCTATTGTGGTCTTTTAGACCATTAAAATAAATTGTATTGGAAAAATAAATTAAAAATGTGCTTTTCTGATCCTTTTTTGTGAAGGGCATATTTTCTCGCGAGATCACACGTGATATTTCAGCTGTGTCGGACGCGCGCGGGACTGAGGGGCGCGTTGATTGGTGGAAGGAAGCAGGAAGCAGCTTCAGCGTCTTGCTCCAAAACAACAAAAGTTATAACTGAACCCAACCTGGCAGTGACCCACGGGATCTAACCGTGTACGTACGAGCCCGAGCCTCGTGCGTAATGGCGTCCTCGCTTGTTGTTGAGTTGGGACAAAGCAAGCTAACAGCCAGGCATCGGCTCTTATGCTGTTGTGAAGATGGAATACACAAACCGATCGGAGTTTTGTTTCCCATAACACGGATTATAACACGAGTCGTCAACGGTAAGACATCATTGATGCGTTTCACGTTATGAAATGAGCTTTGTTGTGCTGGTTTGTTCGCTGCTGGTTCATATTTGGTTATATCTGGCCTTTGTGATGTCATATAGGCCAGAGCTCAAGTTCTGGTTTCTTTTTCTTTTTTTTCTTTTCTTTATTTATTTCATTCAATCAAGCAAATAAAAGTTACATTTAAAACAATTCGCATTCACAAATAATCATAAATGAAAAGGAGCAGAAAGAAGCAAAAACTTATAATATCTGCCCCCTCTTCACATCAAGACATTAGCTGTTCAACTCAATTCTTGTCATTAACCTACCCCCACCCCCAACAGTAGACTACTGGTTTTGGAGTGCTCGTGGGGTGCATGTGAGCTGGTTGAAGAAGGCAAGAGTAAACAAACGCTTCAATGTTAAATATCGGCTTCTCAGCCAGTGAAAAATCATTAGGAAGCCATTATAGACATGTTTTCAAGTGGAAAAGTGAAAATTTCAGGTGATGACTCCTTTAAGCCTCATGAGATGTCTAAGCAGCAGCTGTTGCACAGCTGCTTAGACTCTATCAGAAGCTGGAGGGCTGGGAACTTTCTACAGTTGAATGAAGACAAGACTGAGATCCTCATCTGTGCCCCAGACAAGCTGGTTCCCAAAGTCAGAGACTCTCTTGGTCAGCTTGCTTCTCACACCAAACCCTCTGTCAGGAGTCTTGGTGTGACCTTTGACCCAGCTCTCACCCTGGATTCTCATGTCAGTTCTCTTGTTCGCTCTTCCTTCTTCCATCTCAGGAACATTGCTAAGTTGAGTCCCATTCTTTCCTGCTCTGAACTGGAGATTGTTCTCCACACCTTCATCTCCTCACGCTTAGACTACTGCAACTGGCTTTTCACTTGTCTGAGCAGAACCTCCCTGAACCGTCTACAGGTGGTCCAGAACGCCTGTGCTAGGCTGCTGACCAAGTCCTCCAAACACACCCACGTCACCCCGCTCCTCTTCCAGCTTCACTGGCTGCTGGTTAACTTCAGGGTTCATTTCCAGATCCTGGTTCTGGTTTTTAGGGCCTTACATGGACAAGCACCATCATACAGGCACTATATAAAAGATTGTTTTTTCTTCTTCTTGCATTCTTCTTCCCCCATTTGTTACATCACAAACGGGGAGTTTTTGAAACAGCTTGTTTTAAGCACATCATTCCTGAAACCAAACACTGACAGAAAATGGATGGATGGATTTTTTGGACTGGAGTGGTGGAGGCAGTAGAAATCCACATGGTAGAACAAAAAGATGCAAAAGGTGAGTTTTGCAAAATATGTCCCCTTTAAACAAAAGCTGTTGAACCGGTGAATTGGTGAAGAACACTGAGAAAGTTACTTTTGTGCACTTTCCTGCTCTTTTGCTGGATTTGTAGAGATATGACATCACTGCAGTGTGATTGGATTGTTGGAAAGTTAGTCCTGGGTCATTGAAGTTCAAGACTCAAACTAACACGGCAACTACAGATGATCCAGTTTCCACATCCAGGAGCATCTGCTCTCCTGACCTCAGTCACCTCTCAGGAATAATTGTTAGAAGGCCAGAGAGGCAAGAAGGTGCTAAAACTGACTTTAAAGCAAAGAAGAAAATCTTGGAAGGAATTCTAAAATAAACAGTTTAGGCTAAGTTCATGATAAGATCCCATTCATTCCAGTAAAGTCCAAATCAATTCTAAATCGAGTCTAATCAGTGCGGATTGAACATGTGCATTTATAAAACATCAATCAGTAATTTAGCTACACTCTAAGAAAAAACCTCTGTAAAAAAACAGTAGAATACTGGCAGCTACAGACGCCAGCATTTTACCGTTATTTTACAGTAAATATACTGTAAAAAATGTTAACAGTAGCTTACTGTTAAAGTAAGAACAGTACAGATACTGTGAAAAAACAGTAAAATGCTGGCGTCTGTAGCTGCCAGTATTCTACTGTTAATTTACATTTTCAATGCTGTAACAGTTTTTTAAAGTATTTTACTGTTAAAAGTAAATACAGTAGTGAACATAAATGTACAGTAACATACTGGCTTCTGTTGCTGCCAGAATGTTACTGTGTGTTTTTACTTTAAAGTACATTTCTGCAAACATAAAAAATAAAAATACAATGCAACACTGGACAGAACAATGTGAAAAATAAGATAGCTGTAATAGAAATAATAGAAAGTACTTTGTTATCTGTGCAAGCTATTTTCTAGAATGGTAGAAAAGTTAGAATTGGTGCAGTTTTCAAAGAGTGTAAGCTTTATGAAACCTAACACAAAAAGAGGATGAGACAAGTAACATTGGACAGAATATTTATTTAAAGACACCATATACAATAAACCATATGAAGATGTATTCTTCCAAATTAAAAGTGCAAATTTCCATGCCACATGGCATGACCATGGCTCCATTTACAATGGGAGTAAGAGAGGAATTACAGGTTTTAGTCTCTTAAATTGAGTTGAAATAATCTGGTTTTACAATCCTAAGATCCAAAAAACTCTTTATAAAATAATTAGAAATACCAATGCTTTGAAGGAATCATAAGTATGGCTGCATGCTTGAACATGACCTGTTTGACTGTCCTGAACAGGGTTAGAAATGGTCAACTATGTTAACAGGATTCCAAGTGTCACTTACTGATTTTGGTGGAGATGAGGAGCCATTCAGCATGGGTAAGAAAAAGAAGAAAAATATAATTAGAATATGAAGTGTTTTTCTACTCACACGCACACACACACACACACACACACACACACACACACACACACACACACCCACACACACACACACACACACACACACATCAACGCAATAGCTAACCTGTATAAAGTGCCACTCAGAAGTCCATCAGATTTTTTTATCAGGGTAGAAATGTGTGTTCAGATGGGCTTCCCTCTCCTTTTGGACACCGCCTTTCCATGACTGGGGTCAATCCCAAAGAAGCGCCTACAAAGAAAAACAGTTAAAAATGAGAAAAACTTACAGAATACAAACAATGTTTCACTTTCAAAGCAGCAATTCACATTAAAGAGGTTCTTTAGCTACATCCTGAAAGTATTCACAGTGCATCACTTTTAACAGCATTTTATTGTGTTCTGCACTATTTAGAAATGGATTAAACTTATTTATTTCCTAAAGAAATTCTACACACAGCATCCCATAATGACTTTTTTTGCTAATTAAATAAATATAAATATAACTTAGAAATCAAATCTACAAAAGTGTTCACAGCTCAATACTTTGTTGATGCTCCTTCAGCAGCAATTAAAAGATGAACCATCACCCCAGTCTGATGTTAAGAGCCCTCTATAGCAGGGGTAGGGAACCCTGGTCCTGGAGAGCTGCTATCCAGCACGTTTCAGAGGTTTCCCTGCTTCAACACAGTTGATTCACCTGTTCAGCAGCTCATCAGGCTCTGCAGAAGCCTGTTATTCACCTGCTGAATAAAATCAGGTGTGCTGAAGCAGGTAAACCTCTAAAACATGCTGGATAGCAGCTCTTCATAACCAGGGTTCCCTACCCCTGCTCTAGAGCCTCTTTCCTACACACACACACGCACACACACACACACACACACACACACACACACACACACACACACACACACACNGGATCTGATGTTGCATTATGGAGATATAGCTGGTTGTAAAAATCTAGGGGGCGCTGTTTCTTAATATGAAAAAAATTCTTTTGAGCAGTTCTTAGAGAACACTAAGAATGTGTAGGCAGTGTTTGTGTGATGACACATAGAAAGTTTGGTACGGTTGTGAACTTGTTTGTAGAAGTTATTAAGGTTTGAAATTGATGTAGGGGGCGCTGTTGCAGATTCAACAAATGACCACATGAATGTGTAGGCAGTGTTTGTGTGATGACACATAGCAAGTTTGGTATGGATGTGAAATTGTTTGTAAAAGTTATTAGTTTGAATGCAGTAAGCATTCAAACTATTGTTTTCCTGTTTCTCTTTATTAGTTTGAATGTAGTAAGCATTCAAACTATTGTTTTCCTGTTTCTCTTTATTAGTTTGAATGCAGTAAGCATTCAAACTATTGTTTTCCTGTTTCTCTTTATTATTCTGCTTCCGTACGTTTTTTGGCATCTAACTAGTGCCACAATTTTTACACTATTTACACAAGTTTGGTATCAAAACGTGCAGCTCGTTCAGCTTATTAGCGGAATGACTTTTCCTATTGAAATTCGTTATACTTTTCGAGATATTCAGCTTTTTTTGCGATTTTTCAGCCCATTGAAATGAATGGCAAATCCTTCAAATCACTCAATTTTTCACAAAATCCATTCAGCTCTTTGAACTTTAACTACTTCAACATACTTCAACCTAGAGACTTCATTCAAATTTTAACAAACCCAGAACAAGTTAAACTATTCTTGAATGACTCTGCTTCTTGATATCTTTTACGGTTTTTCTACAATCACAGGTTAAACTTGAGGTACGATTTTGGAAAGTTCAGGAACGTCTCCTCCTCCCCCCATTCAAAAGAATAGGGCCAAAAACAGACTTTGCTCGACTTCAGACCTTGTCCTGAGAGAAACGTAGAACCGAGGGAAATGAGACTTGCGCTGGATGAAAGCTGACGGATTTTCCTCCGTTTTGAGCTATAATTTATGGACGTACTCCAAAAATTGTGGTCGTAGCATTAACTAGTTTGGAAAGGTTTTAAAATATTTCTCCTTCCAGCAGCTGAGTTGTGCTGTCCCATATATGGTCATGCCTTTCCCACTGTGACTGACAGCTCCAGATCTCAATCCAGAAAACTAAATTCTGCTACGACCACATCTTTTGGGGTAGATGCGTAATTTTCTCAAAAACAGTAGGTTTATTTGTCTGCTTCGACGGGATGGCTTTGAGTTTTCTGTAACTGCCACGGTTTTTGCGCTACGAGGCTCAGAAAGAGGAGTGATCCTGATTTTCTCCCATTGGCCCCCATTCAAATAATTTTCAGATCTTGTGCTTCGACTGCTGACTGAGAGCTAAACTGTACTCGTCATATCTCCTACAATATTAAAGATAGGCACACAAAAATCCACACAGAGCACCATCAAAGCCTTCGGCCGCTGACGGTTTTGGAATTTTTCGAACCGGTGCAATAGTTTTCGAATGGTGATGCGAGGTTCGAGGCCTGCAATTTGATGTTTGGAGCTGCAGATCTGGAGAACGGCAGATTCAGATGATTTTCTCTAAACAAAAATTTGCTACGACCACATTTTTTAGGGTACACTAAATAATTACTCAAAAACAGTAGTTTTACTCGTCTGCTTCGATGGGATGTCTTCGTTTTAGCTGTATCTGTCACGGTTCTTGAGGTACAAGCGTCAGAAGGAGAATTCAGCCACATTTTTCTCCCATATAAAACAGGCATTTTCTGCTCCGGTCTATGTCAGACAGCAGAAATCATCTCATCATATATCCTACAAATATTCTAGGTAGGCACACAAAAAATTCAATATAGCACCACCAAAGCCTTCTGATGTTCACGCTTTTGGAATTTTTCAAATCGGTGCAATACTTTTCGAATGGTGATGAGACGTTCGAAGCCTCTGTTGTGGGAAAATATATTGGTGTTTCTCTGTCTCTGATGTATTTCAGCTCAAATCTGGTTTTCTGCAGCTCGTCTGATGTCACTCTTCTCAGGCCCTCGTGATCCTGGTTCCGATTCTTCTTCTTTCCTCCGAGCTGGCTCAGCATTTGACTTTTTCTCTCCTTTTCCCACTCTCCCGGTTCGTTAAGATCTTCTGATCAAATAAGAAATCACGAGCCATGAAGACCGCCTCGTTGCAATCAACGTAAACTCTTTATTTCACTCAATCATCTTTTATTGTAACCCGATGTACAGTCGGGGAGATTCTGTCCATCTCCCATCGTATAATGGCGAATCTGAAGTTCACAGCACGCACACAGATTTTATTCCTTCTGCAGAACCTGGTTCCGCCTGGTACCTCCCTTCAAGATCCTAACTTTCGTATCCTTGGTAACCGACATATTTATGATCTCTGGCTCCAGGAATGAAGCCATCTGGTCTACACTTTCTCCTGTCTTATCTGTCCCTAGGTCAGAGTGTTCTCACCTCCTTTGCACAGTTTTATGACACTAGAATTAGACCTTCACATGAGATTAAAACCTTCTTGCTTTAGCTCGAACTCACAGTTTGATGTAAACATGCACAAATCATGGTTAAATGCAGATCAATAAAGAGTACAAGAATCATATGTGTATCAATAAACCTGGAAAGAAAAGTGATTAACCTATTTGATTAACTGGATTCTAAGTTCTAAAATTAAAGGTATAATAGGTAAAAAATATTATTTCCCGACACCTCCGAACGGACATCTAACAGCTGAAGCTGACTGTAAGTACATGCAGACAGGTCGTTAACACATGCAGACTAGGGATGTGAATCTCCACCACTGAGGCCGATTCGATACGTATCTCGATACGCTACTGGCGATACGATACATTAACGATACGGTAAACCCTCTGGCGATACGATTCGATACGATTCATCTCTNTTTTTAAAGAATTATATAAGTACAGAGAGAAATAAAACACATGTTAAGAGGTTTAAAGCAAAACATGTGAATAATGCTAATCAGTTCTGAACTCACTCAAAATCAGACAAGGGCTGACTGGCAAACGTAGGCCAGTTTCAACATCCGCTGCCGTTGCATACTCCTGTAAAACATGGACAAGTTCAACAAAACAGTATGCATGTACAAAAATGGGGAAAGCTCGTAATGTTTACGTGTAATGAACCTACATCAGTTGTCAGCATCAACCCATCAGTTGATTCCTTGAAGTGAACCATCAACGGTTGGAGTGGCTGGACTTTGGCCGTCTTTACTTTAGTGCAGAAGTACCTGATGTGTGTGTGCCGTTTCCATTTCCTCTTGGTGTCTCTGTGAATAAAATCAACCCTTAGTAAAATATAAAAATTAAAAACAAATTTAAATACTACACTGTCAGTGCCACTCTTAAACACTGTGGCATTGATCGGGGTGGACTGGGACAAAATAAATTGGACCAGGCATTTTGGACCAGAGCGGCCAACCACAATCAATAACACACACCTGTTTTTGTCTCTGGAGTGTGTGTACCAACTGTGCAACTAATAAAGTCACTTACTTTAAGCAATGTAACAATTAACAAGAATAAGCAACAGTAGACATGTTAAATACTGTCATTTATTAACACTGGAGACATGTAAACTCCACCTCTACATCCTAGTAATCAGCTCTAAAGCAGATTTCATCCCACTGGTTGTGTTATGCTCTTCTGTTTGCTGGTCAGAGGCAGGTAGTAACTAGTTACATGAGCAACTTTTTCAGAGAAAAATCTGTACTTCTAGAAGTATTTTAACTGCACTGTACTTTTTACTTTTACCTATATTATTATATTGTTATGAACAAAATAAACAATGTAACTTCAGAAACCTTTAATGTAAATGATTATTGTTTAAAATAAATAAATAAATAAATAAATAATCACTGCTCTAGCTTGAGTACTGTCTCTAGTTCCACTACCACCTCTGGTTACTTGACTGAATGAAGATCAAGCTGGTTTTACCCAGAAAAGCAGCAGACACACATTTAGTCTGGTTTGAATCTGCTGTGTCTGTTGAAAGTCAGTGAGTTTACAGTAAATAGTAAATACAGTCAGTAGAACCTTGGACTGTTCCAACACAAGCTTTGTTGTAAATAAGAGTGATTGGAAATGTGTTTCTGGTGACTTCATTTCTGCCTTCATTTGTTATTTTATCATTTTATTTTCTCCTGGTTGTTGTTGAACAATGACATTATCCCAATGGTAATAGGGCCACTCATGTAACCTACTGGAACTGTGAACCGGTCCAAACTAAATGTAGGCCTAAAAAAGCCTTGGTACTGTAATAGAACATTGGTCAACCACGGTATGCCGGATAGAGAGTCCAGCAGTGGCACTGATGCACATTAATAAAGTTATTAATGAAATCTCTCAATGAGCCTCCAGTTCAGATGCTAATGCTAGCATGAATGTACAACTAGCTACTCAGAGAAGAAAGACAAAACGTGGTCCTACATAGCTTTTGTATTAGACAAACCTTAAGTTTTCAATCAGTAAATATAAATATTTAACTTTCCACCATCAAATTCCTATAATCTGACTATGGCCCAAAATGGTTCATTTACTAAGTCTTGTTCCTTGAGTAAACTATGACAAACAACATCACAGCACAGTCTCTGGTCTAAATATTGACTTTAAACTATGCAAAACCACAATTTACATTCTAAAGAGTGATAAACTTACCCTTTAGATGCTTTAAAATTGGAGAATGACTGCTGACTGTCGAAGGTTGAGGACGCCAAAAGAGCATGTGCCCCAAAGGAAATACTGTATTAGACTGTTTGTTGCCGTAATTTTCCAGCCGCCGTAATTCAACAGAAAAAACATCAGATTTAACATCATTCTACCGTAATTTAGAAAAACAGTGTGTTACTGTTGGAATTCTGCCGTAAATTTACAGAAATTTCTTAGAGTGTAAAGAAACCAAATCCTCAGAGAGCAAGAAGAGCTCATCTTTTTACATGAAGAGACTTGAACCAGAGCCAGACTCAATATTAATTCTGCAAACGATGCTCTTGCTGCCAAAGACTGTCAAACAGAAACATCTGTTAAAGACAAGGAAGTACAGGAGGTAACAGCATAACACTGCCCCCTGGTGGAGGGGACATTACCCCTCGCTGATGAATCTGATCAGACAACAGCTCACGACCACCAGAGAGAAGTGTGTCTCGGTTAAAATCGGAGTGTCTGTCCGATTTCGAAGGCAGGCGGAGCAAAGTCTCAGTCCCCTCGGTCATCATTACCTTTCAGAGTGAGCAGTGGAGCGCGGCAGCAGAGAGCAAACCCAGAGGCTACAGGGATAGTCTGTCTCACTCCCAGGACAAGTCCTCTTTCTACAGTAAATGCAGCTGAGTCATGAATGAATTATATGTGAAACATGAAATGATTTACTTAAGTCACCAATGTTTTACCAAAAAACTGACAAATTATTTTACAAAAGCCGATCTTAATGGCTGCTTTTTTAAACAGAGCATTTATTGTGTATTTGTTTGCTTATATTTTGAGAAACTGTTTGTTTTCAGCTGAGAAATGTATATGGGGCGATGGTGGCAGAGGAGTTAAGTGGTCGCCCTGCAATCAGAAGGTCGCAGGTTCGCACCCCGCTCAGTCTGACGCTGTCGTTGTGTCCTTGGGCAAGACAATTAACCCAACCTTCCTGTGTCGGTGGTCGGAGGGACCGATGGCACAAAAATGGCAGACTTGCCTCTGTCGACCGCCCCAGGGCGGCTGTGGCTACATAGCAGCTCACCACCATCAGCAGTGTGTGAATAATGCAAATTGCACAGCGTCTTTGAGTGGTTGTTAAGAGTGCTATATAAAACCTTAGCATTATTGTTACTATTATATAAATATGCACATTTTTTATTCATCAAAAAACAAATACTACTTCTTTCACTAAGTTACAGATCCTTAAGCTGCTCATCCATTATGTACAGCAGCTAACTGCAGAAAAGTTTGAGGTTACAAACTTGAAATTTGGTAGAAATTTCAGGCGAGTGATACATTTTTGCAGACGTGCTACAGTGGACTAAAAGCCTTCTAAGCTGCACACAACAACCTGATGATCCTCAGATCAGGACTCTGTGGGGTTTTGAGTAATCTTTAGCAGGACTTATTGCTCTTGGTGCTGCTGGGGATATTTTATGGTATTTAAAAACTGCTGTAATAAACTTTAATCCCATCAGATGCTCCCTGCTGGATTTGCATTAAAGGATAAGAATGTAAACATTCAAACACTCCCAACTTGAGCATGTTGAACTCACCCTTTCGTCTCTCTGGAACGTCACCCTGCGTGGCTCTGTGCGTCCGCGGCTTAGTCGATGCACCGTTTTGTCTTTGAGCAGCGACGTGTAACCGAGATGCTCGTAGATGGGATTAGTGGTCATTTTGGCTATGTACTCCGCCGCCTTAGTCTCGATGTAAAGCGTTATGAGGGCGTCCGTCACCAGGTCATGCACGGACTCAAACCTCTTCTCCCCAACAAAGTGCTTCCCATCATAAAACAATCTGTAGTTCAGGGTCTGGTGTCCAAACCTGCAGAGAAATGTACGCATTTGATCAACTGGGGAAATGGTCAGAGTTTAAAATGAGCAGATGGTACTGATTATTATGGTACCTTAAAGCCAAGGTGTACGTCCCTGGCTGTCTTTGGCTCTCCCTGATGAGGTAAGCAGCCTCTGTTCCTGCCAGCAACTCATCTGCATGATCTCGTGAAATCACACCATGAAATCTGAAAAAAAGATAACAAATTCACCCAATTTTGACCACCATGTGACAAACAAGCAGTAAATGTAATTTAAGACAACCAACGGTGACAACAATAAAGTTAAACTCACTCTCTGCCATAGTGCTTGGGTCTGCTCTCCATCTGTAAACCAGACGAAGAAATATCAGCTGCAGCAGTAAGATATGAAAGCTCAAATGAATAGCTTTGAGAATTGTTCTTACAGCCCGTGTGAAAGATAAAGGACTTTCCACAACAGGCCAGATTATCTCCATCTGGGCCCCTGCGTCTGCTCACAGCCAGCAAACCAGAGAGCCACAGCTCAGAGGGTGAAGATAAATTAGAGGCAGGGCAGAAAAACAGCAGGTAAAAGATGACCAGCTGCAAGAAATTTATAAAAAGCCTGTTAGGGCGTCACACCAGGGTGAGCAATGCGTTCTGACTGCAGATATTTCAAATGATAGGACGGAGAGTGCGTTTTATCTTGAATGCATCAAATGCAGAAAGCATCCTGTTTTCACTTTTGTTTGTTTGATTAGCCACAGCTTGTTTTAGTTCAGCTGATAAGCTCTAATGACGGAATTATTAATGTGAAAAACTTCACAGTTTGAATCACCAGCCAGCTGCTGAGCTCACATAAGCAGCCCACAGCTTTCACTTTGCTCATCAAAGTGTGGCAGGACTGAAAACAGGATGAGGCGTACATCAGTTCTGCTCAGCCGTACAATGGAGGAGTGATGGGTCTGTCAGAGAGGACAGCGACAAGCGTGGTCAGGATCAGTCAGTTTATATCAACACATCCTGCTGATGTACCACCAACAGCTCTGAGTGTTCATCTGAGGCTAAATGATATTAATGGTGTCAGAAACCTGACTGAACGAACAGATTTAAGGCCTGAAACGTTGCCCCTCTGCTCATAACTGTAGTAATCCCCCCCGTCCTGCAAAAATACTCCCGTTTCTCCAACTCATGATCACATCCAAACCTTTTCTTGTAGTTTTTTTTTTGGCTTCCTGTTGTGCTTCAGTTTCTGGTTTTAAAAATTTTGTTTAGCTGCCTTTAGTTTATTTTTAAAACCGTTTTTTAGGGATGTTTGATATTAGCTTTTTTTACTGATATCCGATATTTATCTAACTCCTAATTTCCGCTAGCAATATAAACTGATACCAATATATTCGGGGTCCTAATAAATAAAAGGAAAAAATAAATAATCAAGTTATAGTTAAAAACGAAACCTCAGATCTGCCATATTTTGACATTTTGAGAGAGAGGAGATGAAGCTGAAGAGCTTCAAGTATAACATGTGCATGGTATGTAAACGCTGGGTCACTAAAGGAGTAAAAACCGATACTGATATTTTCTGATAATATCAGTAGACCGATAATATCGGACATCCCTACCGTTTTTGTAATCAGCTCTCTGCCCCCAGATCCTTACCACTACATAATATGACACAAAGCCCAACATATGTCCATCCATCCAGGACATCCGATAGGCGATGTATATTTAACGTCTTAATTCCTGGGTAAAACATTGAGTTCAGTCAGTCACGAAGGATTTGTGTCAGAAAAAGCTATGAGTCACTCCTGTTGATTTATTTCTGACTGGACTCAGTTCCAGCTGCAGGAATCGGTTATTTATTTTCTGGGAATGTGTTCAAGCCTCAAACCTGAGAGTAAAAAAACAGATTTTATCAGCAGAGAAAACATGTTTCTTGTCTAGTGGACCAAATTGTGAGGAAAAGAATAAAGAAAAAAATAGGACCAGGTGCTTCAGAGTGCTTCGTTGCCTAACCACATGTCATCCATTACCTGTACTGTGGCTCAGATTTCCACAGTTTACTGTTACAGAACCTTTAGTTAAGGCTCTGGGCTCAGTAAGTTAAATCATTACCCTTCATGTGTCAGAATCTGAACTTCCTGCTGCTCATTTGAAGCGTATAGCTGATTTTATTTTGTTGAATAATTAATGATTAATAGAACATGGACACCTTTAAGGTTCACAGATGTACTGACCTCCTGAGGACACGTGACCCTCTTTGGTCTTGGGGCTTCCTGCTGTAGCTGGTACACTGTTAGAAAAACACGCACGTTAATGGAGTTTTGCTCCTCAAGTGCAGGATGCAATTACATGCATATAACAGATGTGGCATCAAAAATACACACGGGTAATTGCAAGTGAACAGGAAGAACACAGCATCTATGGACATCATTTCAATGGACACAAAAACAAATTCAGTTTATTAGGTTTCAGCAACTGGCCACTGCTCTGAGAGCAGACGCATCAAGGTACAAAATCTACTCACTAATGAACACATGGGTGAAAATGACAGGTGCCATAAATCCATTGCTCCATTAAAGCTGTCATACCAAATTTGGAAAATTAGCTTAAAACATGTTTTCATGCCTCTAAACATTATAACATCGTATAGCTATATTGTGGAGATAAAAATAAACAAAAAAATTGAATAAAGCTGTTATCTCTCATATGTCTATAAACTTCCACCAATAACACGTTTCGGACCAAAAGCAACCATTGGACCATCCGGTTGTCGGTCTCACCGAACCGCCGCACTTCCCTGGGTCCTCCACTCATCACACACTCACGTATTCAGCACCAGAACACCACTGGTGTGAGAGGTTCTCCGCTCAATAATATCAGAGCAGGAGAAACAGCCGGCTGCTACCACTTCAACTTTAGGACAAACTACCAGAGTCCCAAAAAGAAAAACACCATTTGAAGTCACGGACAACTAAAGACGTTTGGACCTAGAGAACAGAGAATGGTGTTTAGAGATTCAGTGCATCCGGTAAGTCTTCACAGCGCTTCACTTTTTCCACTTTTTTGTTTATGTTACAGCCTCATTCCAAAATGGATTCAATTCATTGTGCCCATAAAATTCAACACACAACACCCCATAATGATAATGTGACAAAAGTGTCTTTGAAGTTGTTGCAAATTTATTAAAAATAAAAAAACGTGAGAAATCACATGTACATAAGTATTCACAGCCTTTGACGTGAAGCTCAGAACTGAGCTGAGGTGCATCCTGTTTCCACTGATCATCCTTGAGGTGTTTCAGCAGATTAATTGGAGTCCACCTGTGGAAAATGAAGTTGATTGGACATGATTTGGACATGATTCTATATAAGGCCCCTGGGTTGACAGTGCATGTCAAAGCACAAACCAAGCATGAAGACAAAGGAATTAAGTGTAGGCACCGCTCATCACCAGGCCAATACCATACCTACAGTGAAGCATGGTGGTGGCAGCATCATGCTGTGGGGATGTTTTTCAGTGGCAGGAACTGGAAGACTAGTCAGGATAGAGGGAAAGATGACTGCAGCAATGTACAGAGACATCCTGGATGAAAACCTGCTCCAAAGCACTCTTGACCTCAGACTGTGGCGACGGTTCACCTTTCAGCAGGACAATGACCCTAAGCACACAGCCAAAACATGGAAGGATTGGCTACAGAACAACTCGGTGAATGTCCTTGAGTGGCCCAGCTAGAGCCCAGACCTGAACCCCATTGAAAATCTCTGGAGAGATCTGAAAACGGCTGTGCACCGACGCTTTCCATCCAACCTGATGGAGCTCCAGAGGTACTGCAAAGAGGAATGGGCAAAACTGCCCAAAGATAGGTGTGGCAAGCTGGTGGCATCATATTCAAATCGACTTGAGGCTGTAATTGCTGCCAAAGGTGCATCAACATAGTACTGAGCAAAGGCTGTGAATACTTATGTACATGTGATTTATCAAGTTTTTTATTTTTAATAAATTTGCAAAAAATTCAAAGACCCTTTTTTCACATTATCATTATGGGGTGTTGTGTGTTGAATTTTATGGGCACAATGAATTGATCTGATCATCTGATCTGCGGCCGCATGTCTTGGACACTCGGGTAAAGAGAGGGGCGGAGCTGTCAACTGACCACTACCTGGTGGTGAGTTGGCTTCGATGGTGGGGGAGGATGCCGGTCAGACCTGGCAGACCCAAACGTGTTGTGAGGGTCTGCTGGGAACGTCTGGCAGAGTCTCCTGTCAGAAGGAGCTTCAATTCCCACCTCCGACAGAACTTCGAACACGTCCCGGGGGAGGCGGGGGACATTGAGTCCGAATGGACCATGTTCCGTGACTCCATTGTCAAGGCGGCTGACCGTAGCTGTGGCCGCAGGGTGGCCGGTGCCTGTCGTGGCGGCAATCCCCGAACCCGCTGGTGGACACCGGCGGTTAGGGATGCTGTCAAGCTGAAGAAAGAGTCCTATCAGGTCTTTTTGGCCTGTGGGACTCCGGAGGCAGCTGATAGGTACCGGCAGTCCAAGCGGAATGCGGCTCGGGTGGTCGCAGAGGCAAAAACCCGGGCGTGGGAGGAGTTCGGTGAGACCATGGAACAAGACTTCCGTACGGCTTCGAGGAGATTCTGGTCCACCATCCGGCGTCTCAGGAGGGGAAAGCAGTGCACTACCAACACTGTTTACAGTGGGGAGGGTGTGCTGCTGACCTCGACTCGGGACGTTGTGAATCGGTGGGCCGAATACTTCGAAGACCTCCTCAATCCCACCGGCACGTCTTCCAGGATGGAAGCAGAGTCTGGGGATTTTGGGTTGGGCTCTCCAATCTCTGGAGCTGAGGTCACTGAGGTGGTCAAAAAACTCCTCGGTGGCAAGGCTCCGGGGGTGGATGAGATCCGCCCGGATTTCCTTAAGGCTCTGGATGCTGTGGGGCTGTGTTGGTTGACGCGGCTCTGCAATATCGCGTGGACATCGGGGGCAGTTCCACTGGATTGGCAGACCGGGGTGGTGGTCCCCCTATTTAAAAAGGGGGACCGCAGGGTGTGTTCCAACTACAGGGGGATCACACTCCTGAGCCTCCCTGGTAAGGTCTATTCAGGGGTTCTGGAGAGGAGGGTCCGTCGGATAGTCGAACCTCGGATTCAGGAGGAGCAATGTGGTTTTCGTCCTGGCCGTGGAACACTGGACCAGCTCTATACCCTTGGGGGGGTCCTGGAGGGTGCGTGGGAGTTCGCCCAACCAATCTACATGTGTTTTGTGGATTTGGAGAAGGCGTTCGACCGCGTCCCTCGGGGGGCCCTGTGGGGGGTACTCTGGGAGTATGGGGTACCAGGCCCCTTGATACGGGCTGTTAGGTCCCTGTACGACCAGTGTCAGAGCTTGGTCCGCATTGCCGGCAGTAAGTCGGGCTCGTTTCCGGTGAGAGTTGGACTCCGCCAAGGCTGCCCTTTGTCACCGATTCTGTTCATAACTTTTATGGACAGAATTTCTAGGTGCAGCCAAGGTGGTGAGGGGATCCGTTTTGGTGGCCTAAGGATCAGGTCTCTGCTTTTTGCAGATGATGTGGTCCTGTTGGCTTCGTCAGAACGTGATCTCCGGCTTTCGCTGGAGCAGTTCGCAGCCGGGTGTGAAGCAGCTGGGATGAGAATCAGCTCCTCTAAATCCGAGACCATGGTCTTGAGTCGGAAAAGGGTAGAATGCCTTCTCCAGGTCAGGGACGAGGTCCTGCCCCAAGTGGAGGAGTTTAAGTATCTCGGGGTCTTGTTCACGAGTGAGGGAAGGGTGGAGCGTGAGATCGACAGGCGGATTGGTGCTGCATCTGCAGTGATGGGGGCGTTGTACCGGTCTGTCGTGGTGAAGAGAGAGCTGAGTCGAAAGGCGAAGCTCTCAATTTACCGGTCGATCTACGTTCCTACCCTCACCTATGGTCACGAGCTTTGGGTAGTGACCGAAAGAACGAGATCGCGGATACAAGCGGCCGAAATGAGTTTTCTTCGCAGGGTGGCTGGGCTCTCCCTTAGAGATAGGGTGAGGAGCTCGGTCATCCGGGAGGGGCTCGGAGTAGACCCGCTGCTCCTCCACATCGAGAGGAGCCAGTTGAGGTGGCTCGGGCATCTGATTAGGATGCCTCCTGGACGCCTCCCTGGTGAGGTTTTCCGGGCACGTCCAACCGGGAGGAGACCCAAAGGAAGACCCAGGACACGCTGGAGAGATTATGTCTCTCGGCTGGCCTGGGAACGCCTTGGGATTCCCCCGGAGGAGCTGGCCCAAGTGGCTGGGGAGAGGGAGGTCTGGGCTTCCCTCCTTAAGCTGCTGCCCCCACGACCCGACTCCGGATAAGCGGGAGAAAATGGATGGATGGATGGATGGACAATGAATTGAATCCATTTTGGAATGAGGCTGTAACATAAAAAAGTGGAAAAAGTGAAGCGCTGTGAAGACTTTCCGGATGCACTGTATCTGTCTTCTGGCATCCCAGGTTTCTGGTTCTGGTGGAAATGGATCCAGGGAAGATACCCGAGGGGAGGGGTGAGTGTTCAAAACCTAGCTTGTTCTGTAAATTCATTATAACAGCTTTAAAAAGACACCAGTCAGGTAGTTCAGAACCTTTGAGTGCACACGGTTTAGTTAGAAACAACCTTCAAGAGTTTCATTCCCTCATTATTACAATCAGTCTGCTATACTTTTTTAAAACTGGAGTTGTTTTAACATGGCAGGATCTTTGGTCTTCATGTCTAACTGTTAGCTTGCTGATCTAACGTGTGGATTTTTCTCAGAATCCAACTTAAAAAGATCTGTACTATCATTTTTAAAAAGAAAAATAACATTTTAGTAGCAAGGCAGAACTTAGTTGAATTCATCAGTAATTTAAATGATCTTTATGAGTACTCCCTGTCATGTTTAGAAATCATCACTAACTGCTATTAGCCCTATGTGAGGCTGAGCTAAGTCAGCAGATTCTCCCACCAGGGGGAAGGAAGACTCCTGACTGTGAACTTTCATGTTTTGTCAAGCTGACTTAAGCCAACCAGCAAGATCTGGGCATCATCCAACTCTGAGACACCGACACCTCTAAAAATATCTCGGTGTAGGACTAGAGTCTGATGGGAGGCCTCAGAAAAAGAACCAACAATGGAAAAATATGCAAATGAGAGTTTTAGGGAAGGCTTTGAATAAAAATCTGTGATTAGTTGCACAAAATTTAGGTCTCAGCTTCGAGGATTTCTGCCAAGTATAAGGTCTGAAAAAACATGGAGGAGTGACCATTTCCTCCCACACGGTAAAAGTGTATCAGTACCTGATTTTAGCTGAGCCTCTTTGCAGGTGAGAAGTCTTATTTTCTGGGGTGCTGGTAACCTATTTTACTCAGAAAACAGAAATCCACTGCTTTGCATCTGTGTTTATAGGTAAGTGTGTTTGACTGTGTGTATTTTGTGTTGTGTGCGTACCTTTCTAAACCTGCTGTGTCTAATTTTACTGAGCACAAAAAGAGCTCATTCTTCTTGGGGAAACTGTCTGGGTAATTTGTAGAACAAAAATAAACCTGAAGAGGCACATTGAAGGGCAAAGCCAGGTCACAGCATTTTAATTAGCATTCAAACTGAGTTATTTACTCACAGTAGGACTTCCATATGGGTGGCTGATAGTCATCAGGGTCTGCAAAGCAAAAGTAAGCAGGTTCAGTGTTTGTTTTTAAGTATTCTCTTAATAAAACTTCTGTCCCTAGTGAGTAAAACAACCGCTGTGCTGTGATGCCATTCCTGTTTATCTCTCTATCAGAAGTATTCATTCACTTTCATGCAGCTGTTCTCTCTCTAATCTCTAATCAAAGCCAATCAATATTCAGCACATGCCTGGACACCTGCTGGGGCCTGGAAACACAACACCTCCAGGCTGAGATTAAAACACCAACCCTCAGAAAGGTAAACAGCTAAACCCACTCGTGATGTCTGTGTTCCGATCGCACAGTCAGGATTACATCATAGATATCATATATATCACTAGATGCCTTAACTGGGAGTCGACATACACGGCGGCCATCTTACCTCGAACAGCTTATGTTCCGTTCTCAATGGTAGCAGATGGAAGGTGAGTGAACAACTTCAACAAAAACACTCTTAACTTGATTAAATATTAACAGATTCTCAAGCGGTTTGCATTATTACAAACCTTATAGCACATAGGCTTGATAGGACACACTTTAACATTTTTAAATTAACGGGCCAAATCCATCATATTTCACAGCCACATCTCTGGCGTTTATAACAAACCAAACCGTTTGAAAATTTGTTGAAAATTGAGCAAGTTAGAGTTATTTAAATAGAACATGCACCATTGACCGACTGTTGAAGAAACAATTTGAAACCTTTGATATAAAAAAGACAAATAAATTGACCTTTGTGGTTAGAATTTTGATATCAGCTTGCCCTTTTAAGAACAAGAACAGAAGAACAAAGATGCTTGATCCATCCAACCAACCAACCAACCAACGATCCATCCATCCATCCATCCATCCATCCATCCATCCATCCATCCAACCAACCATCCAATTATTCATCCATCCATTCATCCATCCATCCATCCATCCATCCATCCATCCATCCATCCATCCATTGTCCTCCTCTCACCACCTTGGCTGCACCTAGACGTCCTGTCCATATAAGTTATGAACAGAATCAGTGACAAAGGGCAGCCTTGGCAGAGTCCAACTCTCACCGGAAACAAGCCCGACTTACTGTTGGCAGACCAAGCTCTGACAGTGATCATTCAGGGACCTAACAGCCCGTATCAAAGGGGCATGGTACCCCATATTCATGGAGTACTCTTTAGTTTGCAGGATTACGGTTTTTAATCCCTCATTGTTTGCTGAAGCTTGTCCGACCATGGTTTGCACGTTTTGTCTGTCAGTTTCTTTCTGGGTTCTACCAACATGCGTGTCATCAAGAGGTGATAGTTTTGCACTCTTACCTGTTGTCTGGTTGCACATACACTGCTCACAAAAATTAAAGGAACACTTTAAAAAAACACATTAGATACATCAGATCTCAATATGAAGTTGGATATCTATACAAATAACGACAGGGCAATGTCTTAGGAACAAAAGGATGCCAAGTGTTTTAATGGAAATAAAAGTGTTCAGCCTACAGAGGGCTCAATTGTGTAGACACCCTAAAATCAGAGTGAAATGAAGATGTGGCAGGCTAGTCCATTATTTCAAAAACTTCATTTCTGCAACTCAAAATGCTTTTCAGCATCTTGTGTGGCCCCCACGAGCTTGTGTGCATGCTTGACAACGTCGGGGCATGCTCCTAATGAGACAACGGATGGTGTCTTGTGGCATTTCCTCCCAGATCTGTGTGAGGGCATCCCTGAGCTCTTGTACAGTCTGAGGAGCAACCTGGCGCCGCCTAATGGACCCAAACATAATGTCCCACAGATGTTCTATTGGGTTTAAGTCAGGGGATCGTGAAGGCCATTCAATTGTTTCAATTCCTTCATCCTCCAGGTACTGCCTGCATACTCTTGCCACATGAGGCCGGGCATTGTCGTGCATTAGGAGAAAACCAGGACCTACTGCATCAGCGTAGGGTCTGACAAAGGGTTAAAGGATTTCATCTCGATACCTTATGGCAGTCAGAGCACCATTTCCTAGGCAGTAGAGGTCTGTGCGTCCCTCCATGGATATGCCTCCCCAGACCATCACTGACCCACCACCAAACCTGTCATGTTGAACGACGTTGCAGGCAGCATAACGTTCTCCTTGTCTTCTCCAGACTCTTTCACGTCTATCACAGGTGCTCAGGGTGAACCTGCTCTCGTCTGTAAAAAGTACAGGGCGCCAGTGGCGGACTTGCCAATTCTGGTGTTCTTGAGCAAATGCCAGTCGAGCTCTACGGTGCTGGGCAGTGAGCACAGGGCCCACTACAGGACGTCGGGCCCTCAGGCCATCTTCATGAAGTCTGTTCCTGATTGTTTGGGTAGAGACATTCACACCAGTGGCCCTCTGGAGGTCATTCTGTAGGGCACGAGCAGTGCTCAGCCTGTTCCGCCTTGCACAAAGGAGCAGGTATCGGTCCTGCTGATGGGTTGTGGACCTTCTACGGCCCTGTCCAGCTCTCCGAGAATAACCGCCAGTCTCCTGAAATCTCCTCCATGTTCTGGAGATTGTGCTGGGAGACACATTAAACCTTCTTGCTGCAGCACGTGTGGATGTGCCATCCTGGAGAAGTTGGACAACCTGTGCAACTTCTGTAGGGTTAAGGAATCGCCTCATGCTGCCAGTAGAGATAATTACTCAAGCCAAAACTAGCACGAGTGGAAAACCAGCCAAAAAAGATCAAGAGGGAGAAACTTGAAATGACCTCCACATGTTAAAGGAAAAGTTCGCTTTTTTAGACATTAAGTTTTATGTGTTCCTTCACCCACCCAGTGCTCTGTAAACTTTGACCCATTTCACACACACACCCCTGCTCAGAGATTTTCAGGGGAGAAGTGATTCAGAAAGGTAGTTCTGGCTAGTTTCGGGGGCGCTTTATCTGCGCCGTTTAGCCTCACAAAAGGATTAGCCTCTGAAAGCATGGCTAATTTGCATCTCACAAACAAAGAGAAAAAATTTACAACGTCACATTACAACGGGACTAGTTTTTGTCATTCGTATCCCTGCGCCGCTCCCCACGGAGCGCTTTGTATGTCAGCTGTTTCACTGCCGAATGCCGAAAACATGTCAGACTCCGTCTCATCTGATGACGAATTTCATTTTAACACTATATCAGATGAAGAAGAAACTTATTTTACTACTAGGATATCTTTATGAGCCAGAGTACACGGATGAAGAACTGCATTTGCTACACAAAACACACACATCAACACAGATTGTTGACAAAGCTACTGCAGTCTATGATCAACCATCGGTGTAAAGATAATTGCATAAATAATGCGCTAAAATGCGAAGATGATTGCATGAATACGGCAGACATAGCGGAATAAATCATTTTTTAAAAACAAAACTTACCCAGATTTCTGGTACGGCCGAACTCTTCAAAAACAGTCTTTCACTTTTCCTGAACTTTTTCCTGATGTAATCATCCTCTTTGAAGTGTGCACTGCACAAACGAAAGGTTTTGACTCGTTCCAGCCGAGTATCCTTGGAGTAGCCGATTGCTAAAAGCCACTGATGCCTTAGAGAAACGTCCTTAGCAGGAAAAGTGTCAAACCGAAAAGGTGATCCTGTAACATCCTTATTGTTACAACCCGGGAACCTGCAGGTACGCACCATGGCTCGATATATTTAAGAAAAACTACTTTTAAGTGAATTTAGAAGTTGTTGTTTCACTCATACAGCTAGGATTAGCAGCCAGACACGAGTCACGTGACGCCGTTCTGCTGCTGCTGCGGGGAGCGGCGCAGGGATACGAATGACAAAAACTAGTCCCGTTGTAATGTGACGTTGTAAATTTTTTCTCTTTGTTTGTGAGATGCAAATTAGCCATGCTTTCAGAGGCTAATCCTTTTGTGAGGCTAAACGGCGCAGATAAAGCGCCCCCGAAACTAGCCAGAACTACGTTTATGAATCACTTCTCCCCTGAAAATCTTTGAGCAGGGGGGTGTGTGTGAAATGGGTCAAAGTTTACAGAGCACTGGGTGGGTGAAGGAACACATAAAACTTAATGTCTAAAAAAGCGAACTTTTCCTTTAAACCAGTCCTGTTTGGAGGGTTTTGTAATTGTTGCCACTTTAGTGCACCTGTCGTTAAGTCCATGAACACCAATACAGCTGAAAGTCATTAACAATGCCCTCAGCTGCTTAATCAACCAGAAAATTATCAGACAGGTTTCATTGATTTCATGCCAGGCCCAATAAAAAAAGTGTTCCTTTAATTTTTGTGAGCAGTGTAGTTTCAGGCTCAGAGTTAAGAGCAGCAGCTCATTTCCTCTTATTTCTTTTAATGTCTGCTTGAACTGGTTTTGTTAAGAGATGATCAGTGGTGAAGCTGAGTTGTAACGCCATGTCTTGAAATATCATTAGAGAGATGCTTAGGAGTCCGAGCAGCTCCTTGATTTAATGGACTCAGCTGTGAAATTCTGGGTGCTGCGTGAAGACAAGGACTCAGAAGGGATGTGCTGGTCATACCATCAACCACAACGAGAAACATCTACCAATCTTTTATTCGTGGAAAACCCATCTTTTAAACTTCCTCTGACTGAAGACTGGATTGGACAGGCAGCATGTGGCCATGAATGGGACTAGTGAAGTGTCGAGCACAAGAAGCAAACCCAACGATGCCGTTAACAGATGGACATAAAAGTGAAGAAGCTTTATTGTTTCTCTTCCTGTTAAACTAGATCAAGCAGTGATGGTTTATACCTACTTTTTTGTACAGGCATCTTCTTTTTGATGGTCAGCTGGCTCATAGCAGCCGCACCTTGTGATCCAACCTAGTCTGACTTCACTAAGAGTTATTTAACACCATAAGAACAAATGTATCAGAGCTAACAGACCTCTAGCAGAATTAGTACTAAACTCAAAATCCATCTGTATCATATTCCATGTATTATGGTGGAAACCAAAGTACTACAGGTGCCAACATCACATTTATGAACAATTGCATATTACAAACTTATATTATTATAGAATATTATTATTACAATTTATAAATATATATTATTATTCAATAAATGGTTCTATTTTACAAAATAGTTTTCTGGCTATCATTTCATGTATCATGTTTGAAAGGTTAAAGGTCCTGTGGGTAAGAGATTATGATTGTTGATGATGAATTAGACCTAAACCAACAAATCCTCTTTTTTCAATAAGAAGAACAACAAATGAAGCTTCTGTTTGTCAGCTTTTAGAAGTAAATATGGTAAAACGGCACAATGCTTGAAAGTTAATCCTTTCCTGCTAAAGATAAAAAGCTCAATCTGCCCAGAGAATTCCACTGTGGACAGCGGCATCACGTCAGAGCAGCAACACCGGGGCTCGTGGTTTACTCTGGACATTTTTCTATCCAATCAGAGGTTCTGCTGCAGGTTTCAGAGGATTACCAGGAGCATTTCTCTTCTTTTAAAAACAAACAAACAAACACGGATAGCCTTGATAGAGGTTGAACAAAGCAAATGACTCTCATAAGTACAACAAATTAACTGAAAGCTCCAGTCAAATTTCAAAACAGTTTTTTACTGGGATGTTTTGTTTTGAAAGCTTTGTTCCCATGCTGGTTTTAAATGTGCACCAAACCTTCAGAAGATCAACCAATGACCGTAATAAATCCTAAAATCCTAAAGGAAGACAAAACATGGATGCTTAGACCAGTTTCTTTGCTTTTTAATTGTGGCTGATTATTACAGTTTTTCTCAATTGCTAAGACACATTTCTTGAAAGCTGCTCTCCCTTTCTCTAACTTGTGAACACAAAACCCAATTTTCAAGCTAAATTCCCAAAACCTCAGACTCTTCTTGCAAAACCAAACTTTCACCTCAAAACAGTTCAATCTGTGCTCAAAACTGAACTATGTTGTCAAATCGTGCCCCGAGTCAATCAAAATGACAGTCACTACTGAACAGTCACTAAACACTACGTAGAAAAATAGAAAACACAACGCTCAGGACATGAAGCTGGAGAAATACATGTTTATTGTTCACTGTAGGTGAAATGCATGTTGCAAAACACAAATAACTGCATTTAGCACTTGTACAAAAAGACAAAACAGAAATCTTGACACTTGTGTACAGTAAGCCCATATACTAAAAATAAAGTACAAAAATATACAAATACTACTGTAAGTGCAAAGAGCAAAGACTCCAGTACGTACTGGTTGGCATATTATCCAGACACATTCAGTGTTGATTACGTAGTGATATGCTGTAGTGGCCTAAATCACTTTTTCTGTATCACTTACAAAACTAGATCTATTTCTACAGAGGGGTTTTCAACTGGATGCAGTGGAAAGACCCCATGAATACATCTATAAGGATGAAGCACTGTGTATGGTCCCTCACATCATTAGCCACAAGTGTGATCAATTTTTAGTTGTTGTGTTCAAGTGGTGACACCAGTGCTTTACTTGTGATTGACATTATCACCTGTGCTCACCATTACGCAGCACAGGTGCATCACAATGAAAATGTGTTGGCAAGTGGTGTCTAAACAGGTGAAACGTGCTGATGGTTTTGCCAAAAGAGTGATTGATTCAATCAGTGGGTTCAAGCAACTGAGCCTTTGGTTCAGACAGCAGGGTTTAGTGTTTTAGCAACTGGGAAAAACTGTAAATTTGGTAAATGAATATAAATGGTGCACTAAGAAAGACAGGAAACATTAATATTTGTTTCTCAGAGACACTACTGCAGGAACAAATCCATACTCCAGCAGACTTCACACCCAGCCTTCAGAATATCTGAGCACATGAATCTGCAGACTGAGCAGCAGAGACACACAGCTTCCCTCAGCTTCTTCTACAGGAGACCATGCCTACCCTCTGGAATAATCTCATATTACTCATCTGAGTAATTATTTGATTCACCTTCAATAAAATAATCTGCAAAATACAATTATCCTTTGTGAAATGATAAATTAAAATAGAAAAATAAGCTGCAATTGTCACATTTAAAACCTTCCAGTTTTAGGCTGTTTTGATGTTATTGAGGTAAAATCATGAAAATGAACCTGATGTTCACAACAACAGTGGACGTGAACCAGAGCACAGAAATATAGGATATAAAGGTCATACAGACCTGTCTGTGGTGTGATTGAACTTAAAAACATGACACATGCACACACACACACACACACACACACACACACACACACACACACACGGTAGAAGCCTTTTATCAAAAGCATTGAAAGAAAGAACCTTTGAGTGGCCTCAGTTTGAAAAAATTGAGACAATCTCTGACTGGACAAATTAGCTTGTAGCTAACCTGACATCAGTTTTAAAGTATTTTTGATATTTTCCAAAACTGTTTGAAAAAAATGTCATAACAACTAATGAAAATGTTATTATATTATAGATACAATTTCTTATTACTGGAATGGTTCTGGAGATTTGGACCAAAGCATTCAGCCAACACAAAAAATGGAAACCAATAATTAAAGTTTATTCATTAAGCAGGAAACACAAAAATGGTAAATGGTCTGTATTTGTATAGCGCCTTCATAGGGTTCTACAACCCCCCAAGGTGCTTTACAACACAATCAGTCACACACCCATTCATATGCTGAGGGGATGAGCTACAGTGTAGCCACAGCTGCCCTGGGGCGCACTGATGGAAGCAAGACTGCTGAGCACGCACAGGCACCACCAGTCCCTCCGACCACCACCAGCAGGCAAGGCGGGTTACGTGTCTTGCCCAAGGACACAACAGCAGCATTCTTTCCCGGGAGCCAGGATTGAACCTACAGTCTTCTGATTACTGGACAACCCGCTCTACCTCCTGAGCTGCTGCTGCCTGAAAAAAAAAAGGGTTAGCTTGACTTGATTTAGTACTTGAATAACTTGGTGTGACCTGACTGGGGTAGACATGAATTTGGTCTGCATGAAGCTTGTGATGATCTGGCTCTCTAGCTGGGGCTGCAGGGAGCTTACATCACGAGGAACACAAGTGGAAACAATCAAGGAGGCTCAGGTGAGCATGGCTGGGTGATTACAGAAGACAGAGCAGGAACATGATCATTTATTCTATTTGCAGCAGAAAAGAGCTGTGGAGCAAACTACTGGAGCACTTCTGGGTGAAACGTCATGACTGGTTTGAAATGATGAAACTTGAATTTTTTGGCAATGTAAGTAAAGTAAAAATACATCATTTGCATAAACTGCCATGAAATATTTCATAAGTGAACTGTTTTAAATATTTTATAGAGAAACTGACTGTTCATTTAAAGCCTTAACCTGATAAAAAATATTTAGTTTTCTATTTAAAAAGTAAAAGATTTTAAGTTTTACAAAGTGAAATAGCAGTTTAAATAAAAAGGGTCTTCTGATAGGCCCAATAACACTCAATGATTCAAATGTTTACATTTCTAAGGATTTCATTAAGTGCTGTTTTAAGGTTTTTAACAAGAACATTTATCAGCTCCAAATAACCTCCGTTTCTCTGAACTGAAGCCACTCAAAACACTTTCTACAGCAGGTACACCCTAACCCTTCCCTCAGAAAAGCTCTTCAAAAGATGCAAAATATTTCTGTTAGTACAAAAAACAACAATCGTTTTTTAATGAAAACTGCAATCATTCTTACAACAGGCAACCATTCTCTAACACTGGAAACTTTATTTCTTATTGATATTTATAGTAAAACCAAAATGAGCTGAGATTAGTTTTCATGTCTGCTCATGCTGACAGATGGTGGGAATGCAAAAGACAAAACACGCTGCTTGGATTGTAAAATCATTCACACCTAGTTGTTAAATGCGATTATCTTTGATCTCTGACTAAAAGAATTTGCTGCATCACTGCAGAGAGATGTACTGAGTCATGCTGCTCCAGAGGAAACATGTTCCCGTAGACTTCCCCAGTTCCCCTCAGTAGATCGCTGCCACACCCCTCTGGCCACGGGGAAAGAAACAGAGCACGAGGATGGGAAACGGTCGATGAAAACCAGTGAGCACTTGTGGAGCATCAATATTAAAGCTGCATAACTGCAAAATAGTCAGGGTTCATTAGAGGAAAAAGACAAATAAGGTGCCCAGAATCCCAAGATGCATTGCAACAAAAGAATCAGCTCAGGAGAGTGATTTAACGACAAACACACCACTCTGCAACCTTCAAGGTCTTTTTCCTGGTGAGTGGCCGATCTGCCTCAGAAAAGCTATTGTCCTAGGGCTGAAGCTTTGTCACCACGCATCGCGTTGGCA
>SSNS01000414.1:202062-214562 GCA_006937985.1 Aphyosemion australe | reverse complement strand
GGCTTTCTTTTTACCTCATGACTTACTTTTGAACTAAGCAGCTCAAAGTGAGTGCTGCAGCCAAGGCAGAGGTAAAATAACCGCAGCACAGCAGTTCAGGGATCTGCACCGCAAAAAGATTGAAATGCGCACTGCGAGCCCGCAGCAGTGCTGTGATGTCACAGGGGCACAGATGAACTCCGCTGAGGCAGCGCGCGTCAAGCATTAATAAAAGGGAAAGTACCAGAATATTTATGAGCGGACATGAACGATCGTGTGTTAATTGTTTTCTTTTGGTGGCGTGACTTTGAGGTCACGGTGCGCGCAGCAGTGCATGAACGCTCAGCGGTCTCTGTCCTCTCTGCTCTAAAGAAGTCCTGATGCGTTTAGAGTCCATATAAATAATGTTATATTGAAATTGGACCTTTTTCAGGCTCCCCCGTAATCAGAACCCTGAAGAAACCCACTAATTGATTCCTGGTTAAAAATGCGTTGTAATGCGCATTTCTGACATTTGAGTAAAATATTCTGAGCTCTGCTGAGGCAGAACGCGTCAGGCGTGTTAATGATTTTCCTTTGTGACTTTAAGAATGTTACTGGGGCTGCGTGCAGGTCAGCGAGAAGCATCTGGAGCGCATGAACGATCGGTGCTCTCCGTACCCGAGGAGACGCTGGAGCGAGCGCAAGAGAGGCGCACAGACGTGGAAAAAAGGGTGGAGTAAACTCTACATGTAAAATAAAGTCTTTTAATTGATTATCTTAGCGGTGTGTGTGTTGTGCCCGGTAGTTGAGTTAGTTAATAAATGTCTCCCTGATGTTTTTGTGTTGGACCTCTTTTATTCCGCTTCCTTGGGCTGCATGGGCCCCTAGTGGGCGTGGGCCCCTGGGCCAGTGCCCATAATGCCCATTGGATAATCCGGCCTTGATCCTGAGTCCTCCAGCTCTACAAGTCTAGCCCGTGAGAATAGAAAAGAAATGAGATACTAGGGCTGGGAGACATGGCCTAAAATCAATATCACGGTATATCGAGGAGTTCACCTCGATAACGGTAAATGGACGATAACTACATGTATGTGCAAAAACAAAAGTCATCCACTAGATGGGGCTGTCACGTGTATTACGTTGAGTCACGTTCTTAAAGCTTCTTAAAGGGACATGAACGTCACCAGCCTACACATCTTTTCATTTTTTATTACCAATTTATTGACCTGGCAAAAATGATTTCAGTCAGTCAGAAATTTCAATAATGATAAATTTTCGATTTATCGCCCATCCCTAGTAGATACAGTTATGTAACGTGGAGCCAAAGTCACAAGTGACTGATGTAACTCCTTGAATGCTGGAGACAAAACCAAAACAAATAAAAAACACACCTCAGATATTTTTCTCTGTGTGCTGACTCACGTTGACTCGTATCTTGCTGCATGTTCAAATATTAACTTTTGTTATGCATTCAGCTGTAATTGTTTCCAGGTAATACTCTCTCAGCTCTAAATACCTGTCGAGACTTTATCAGCCTTGTGACAAACAAACAGGAAGTAAAAACGAGTGATTCTGTCACAAACAGCCAGGATCAGGTGACAATAACTGAATGATCTTTAAAGGTACCCCAACATTTGTGACGATGAAGGAGAGCACAGGTAAAAGCAGCTGATGTATCAGATGTATATCTGAATATTATGTCTTTCCTCATGTGGCCTGTACACCATGTATTTCTGTAATGCATCTTCTGAATGCCATTTTTTATTTCAACATACACTGCTCACAAAAATGAAAGGAACACTTTAAAGAAACACATTAGATACATCAGATCTCAATATGAAGTTGGATATCTATACAAATAACGACAGGGCAATGTCTTAGGAACAAAAGGATGCCAAGTCTTTTAATGGAAATAAAAGTTTTCAGCCTACAGAGGGCTCAATTGTGTAGACACCCTAAAATCAGAGTGAAATGAAGATGTGGCAGGCTAGTCCATTATTTCAAAAACTTCATTTCTGCAACTCAAAATGCTTTTCAGTATCTTGTGTGGCCCCCACGAGCTTGTGTGCATGCTTGACAACGTCGGGGCATGCTCCTAATGAGACAACGGATGGTGTCTTGTGGCATTTCCTCCCAGATCTGTGTGAGGGCATCCCTGAGCTCTTGTACAGTCTGAGGAGCAACCTGGCGCCGCCTAATGGACCCAAACATAATGTCCCACAGATGTTCTATTGGGTTTAAGTCAGGGGATCGTGAAGGCCATTCAATTGTTTCAATTCCTTCATCCTCCAGGTACTGCCTGCATACTCTTGCCACATGAGGCCGGGCATTGTTGTGCATTAGGAGAAAACCAGGACCTACTGCATCAGCGTAGGGTCTGACAAAGGGTTCAAGGATTTCATCTGGATACCTTATGGCAGTCAGAGCACCATTTCCTAGGCAGTAGAGGTCTGTGCGTCCCTCCATGGATATGCCTCCCCAGACCATCACTGACCCACCACCAAACCTGTCATGTTGAACGACGTTGCAGGCAGCATAACATTCTCCTTGTCTTCTCCAGACTCTTTCACGTCTATCACAGGTGCTCAGGGTGAACCTGCTCTCGTCTGTAAAAAGTACAGGGCACCAGTAGCAGACTTGCCAATTCTGGTGTTCTTGAGCAAATGCCAGTGGAGCTCTACGGTGCTGGGCAGTGAGCACAGGGCCCACTACAGGACGTCGGGCCCTCAGGCCATCTTCATGAAGTCTGTTCCTGATTGTTTGGGTAGAGACATTCACACCAGTGGCCCTCTGGAGGTCATTCTGTAGGGCACGAGCAGTGCTCAGCCTGTTCCGCCTTGCACAAAGGAGCAGGTATCGGTCCTGCTGATGGGTTGTGGACCTTCTACGGCCCTGTCCAGCTCTCCGAGAATAACCGCCAGTCTCCTGAAATCTCCTCCATGTTCTGGAGATTGTGCTGGGAGACACATTAAACCTTCTTGCTGCAGCACGTGTGGATGTGCCATCCTGGAGAAGTTGGACAACCTGTGCAACTTCTGTAGGGTTAAGGAATCGCCTCATGCTGCCAGTAGAGATAATTACTCAAGCCAAAACTAGCACGAGTGGAAAACCAGCCAAAAAAGATCAAGAGGGAGAAACTTGAAATGACCTCCACATGTTAAACCAGTCCTGTTTTGAGGGTTTTGTAATTGTTGCCACTTTAGTGCACCTGTCGTTAAGTCCATGAACACCAATACAGCTGAAAGTGATTAACAATGCCCTCAGCTGCTTAATCAACCAGAAAATTATCAGACAGGTTTCATTGATTTCATGCCAGACCCAATAAAAAAAGCGTTCCTTTAATTTTTGTGAGCAGTGTATTTAGACACTGTGACTTTTGGCCACAGCTCAACAGCTAGAAAAAATCATTGTTAGCTTGCCTCAAACATAAATTTAAAACCATACTATGCAACTTTTTCATATTTTTAAATCATGATCTTGAGCCAGTTTGTGCTAAAATGAGCCTTTACAGGTTAATGATGTCACTCAGACTCCCACCACCCTCTGTGGCCAGAATACCACACTTGCAACTTCAGAGTGGTGGTCCGGTCCCTGTTGGACTTAGTAAAGTGCTGACATGCCTGGTGCTGCAGTCTGCTTCCAGCATGTTTCCTGCATGTTTTAGATCATGAACACAGCTGATTTGTTTGATTTAGTGATGAACCGCTCCTGTAGACACTAATGAAGGCTGGGGAGACATTTCAGCTGTTAGATTAAGGTGTTAAAACGACCAACGCACAGCGAGGAGAGGTGTTTTAGTTTCGGCTTAATAATGGACACTAGGGGGGGGCTAAAAGCAAGCAAAACTGCAAAGTGTGCCTTTATATTCTATCCAAAAATGTCATCATCTCCTGCCCATCTGGCTCCATCATAACACACCGGAAACACAAATATTCTGAAATTTTGAAAAACAAGTTACAGTGTATTACTGATACCAGTGCTCCCATTAATGAGTGCCATGAAGAAATAACACATTCTGGAGTTTGACACCGAGTCACACACAAACACACATGCAGCGATGTCAGTGGGACGCTGCAGAGCTGCAGCAGGGACACCATCTGTGTACAGTTTCAAAATAATCTTTACTGAGTGAGCCATATGGAGAAAATGTGACAGGTGTGTGAGCTGCCCCGGTGAGAAGTGAAAGGACACCGTTAACAAGAGCAAACGGTAAGAAGTACATATGTGTTAGCTATAAACCCTGCACTAACAGCTGGGATGCATTCACCAGAAAAATACCTGCAGGACAAACTTGCATCATTGCTGACGCTACAAAGCATGCAGGTAATTTATGAAAGTCACTCAGGGAGAAGTGAAATGTATGTGACGATGATCTGTAGCATTTACCAGAAATATGTTGAGCAGGCAGCTTCTATGTAATACATGTCTGCTACTCTGCCTCCCCTAAACAACTTTGTCATCTAAAGTCCTGCAGGAGGAAACACTTTCCTGCCCTTTTCTTCAATTTATTTTCCAAACATTTACTTCCTGGAGCATTCTAGTAAAAAATAGTGAGCTGCTTCACTGCCTCCTCACGCCAAAAAGGTGTCCAGAGATGTCCCTGATGCTGATGAACAGTCAAATAGATACACAGGCATGAATAAACTGCAGTGGGGTAAGTCAAAACAAGCTTCTAGTTATTTATACACAAGGTGCATCTTTTATTTTTCAGAAGTGTGTTATGGACAAAATATAACCAAATGTATATGCCACACACACACACACACACACACACACACACACACACACACGCACACACACACACACACACACACACACACAGGGCCGGTGCTAGCCATTTGGGTGCCCTAAGCACAAATGCTCTGTGGTGCCCCCTCAAAAAAAAAAAACAACTATACAACAGTATGAGTCAGTGCGTCTCTCATTATTTCCAAAATCGCTTCTTTAATTTTAAATTGAACTAAAATGATTGAAATTTAATAAAACATTAAACAAATTTTGCCTCAACAACAGCACCACACAATTAAAGAAATAAATAAAATAAGTTAAAATAATATTACCACCACTATTATTAAAAAAGATCTATGAAATAATTGGAGAGGAATTGAAAAATAAAAACAGTATAAGGTATTCAAATATTAGGTTTGGTTTAATATTAAGAAAGTGTAACTAAGACTCATCCTTTAAAGTACTGAACGAGACTTTTTGTCCACTACATTTTATTTATTAATTTCTACTCATTCATCTGACTTTACAGAGGGAACTGACCCTTGTTCAGACAAGTTTTCTTTTCTTGAGGAAGATTTTTTAGGAAGAACTTGTTAAAACCAGAAAATCATCTAAATCTCCAGAACTTCTTCACATTAAGTTTTATACTTTAGATTAACAAACTGCTGATCTATCTATCTATCTATCTATCTATCTATCTATCTATCTATCTATCTATCTATCTATCTATCTATCTATCTATCTATCTATCTATCTATCTATCTATCATCTATCTATCTATCTATCTATCTATCTATCATCTATCTATCTATCTATCTATCATCTATCTATCTATCTATCTATCTATCTATCTATCTATCTATCTATCTATCTATCTATCTATCTATCTATCTATCTATCTATCTATCTATCTATCTATCTATCTATCTATCTATCTATCTATCATCTATCTATCTATCTATCTATCATCTATCTATCTATCATCTATTTATCTATCTATCTATCTATCTATCATCTATCTATCTATCATCTATCTATCTATCATCTATCTATCTATCATCTATCTATCTATCTATCTATCATCTATCTATCTATCTATCTATCTATCTATCTATCTATCTATCTACCTATCTATCTATCATCTATCATCTATCTATCTATCATCTATCTATCTATCATCTATTTATCTATCTATCTATCTATCTATCTATCATCTATCTATCTATCATCTATCTATCTATCATCTATCTATCTATCATCTATCTATCTATCTATCTATCTATCTATCTATCTATCTATCTATCTATCTATCTATCTATCTATCTATCATCTATCTATCTATCTATCTATCTATCTATCTATCTATCTATCTATCTATCTATCTATCTATCTATCTATCTATCTATCTATCATCTATCTATCTATCTATCTATCTATCTATCATCTATCTATCAATCACCTATCTATCTATCTATCTATATATCTATCTATCTATCTATCATCTATCTATCTATCTATCTATCTATCTATCTATCTATCATCTATCTATCTATCTATCTATCTATCTATCTATCTATCTATCATCTATCTATCTATCATCTATCTATCTATCACCTATCTATCTATCTATCTATCTATCTATCTATCTATCTATCTATCTATCATATCTATCTATCTATCCATCTATCTATCTATCTATCTATCATCTATCTATCTATCATCTATCTATCTATCATCTATCTATCTATCTATCTATCTATCTATCTATCTATCTATCTATCTATCTATCTATCTATCTATCTATCTATCTATCTATCTATCTATCTATCTATCTATCATCTATCTATCATCTATCTATCTATCTATCTATCTATCTATCATCTATCTATCTATCATCTATCTATCTATCTATCTATCTATCCATCTATCCATCTATCTATCTATCATCTATCTATCTATCCATCTATCTATCTATCTATCTATCTATCTATCTATCATCTATCTATCTATCTATCATCTATCTATCTATCATCTATCTATCTATCTATCTATCATCTATCTATCATCTATCTATCTATCATCTATCTATCTATCATCTATCTATCTATCATCTATCTATCTATCCATCTATCATCTATCTATCTATCTATCTATCAACTTAAAGTCAAAGTTGAAATGTTTATCAACTTGAATAAATTATATAAATACAACTGAGTTGAACAATGCTGATAATACGTCTGGTTGTTACATCATTTAGACTCACTCTAAAGTATCTGGGACAACCTGCAGCTGGATCTTGTGTCCAGCCATGCTCCTCAGCTTCTCTGCTTTCCTCAGGTGAGTCTACCGTGTCGGTAAATACTTATGAATAAAATAGTGACTTGTGTGAAAAATGTGGTACCATGACATCCAATGAATTTCCTCTGGTTTTCTCATTATATTTATGGACCTAGAGCCACCAGAGGAGACGTTACAAGAACATGCTGCTCCTCCTGTCACTAACTACTGCACCTGGTTGTTCAGGTGAGTGACTTCTGCTCATATTGACAGCAACATTGATTCCACATTTACTGTGTGCCTAAATAATTATACAATTTTTTATCTATAACTCTATTTTATTCATGGAATAATGCATTCTTTAAAAATATATCAGGTTGCAATTTGTGTTGCAGTCACACAGTAGCTATTTACATGTGTGTTATAGTTATTCTATATTTTGTGTACATGTGGTGTAATTCATCTCATGTTTAAGATCAGATTTTGTGATTCATGTGTCCTGTAGATGCAGTAAGAAGTGCCAGTCCATCATCACTTGATCCTGCATCTATAGAGAACAGAGTTGGTTTGGACAGGACCACATCAGGTAACACCTGATTTCATTTTTCCTCTGACATGATGGAAGAGGTTTCTACTATCACTTTAGCAGAACCTCAGTAAATGGAGAAAAACAATCATAAGAAGCCTGTTTTTGGTGCAAACTTTTTCCTGCAAAAGATTTTTCTTAACACATAGAGGACTTGAGATTTACTTGGAAAATGTAAGTGCTGCTTTGACCAGCCATGAAAACGAATATAATTTGCTTTGAAGAAATGTGCACATATTGTTGCATGATTTACTAGAATGGTTTAAATAAATGTACAGCGATTTGACAACAAGGTATTTTTGTGTTTTTATTTTTTTTAAGGGGGGGGGGGTGAATGCTTGAGCTCGCCTAGGGCGCCAAATGGTCTAGGACCGCCCCTGCATATATCGGTATCGGTTTAGTATCGGTATCAGAAATTAAGAGTTATATCGGATATCGGTAAAAAAAAGCCAACATCGGGCATCCCTAATGAAAACATTAAATGTCAGTGATTGATCAAAATCTGTGTCTTGAATATTTAGACTGGAAAACAAGCGCTAAGGAGGTGATGTGGTCTCCCATATTTCTCTTTCCAATTTTCCATACTTAATGGACTTTTTATTTGCCACATCAACATATAATTGCATAAGCCAGGTTTCTTTCTGAGGATAATGACTTTACAACAACGTTCAGTACCAGTACCGTACCATGTGGTGCTCTAAGTTTATTCACCAATAATTGGCTCTCCAATATGGTCGGTACAAACAAAAGCCTGAAAGCCACGATGACAGGTTCTCTGGTGTTAATTCACACAGGAGACAGAGGAGCTGGAGAATATAAGGCGTGGTGTTTGAGTCCTCAGCGCCTCACCAAAATGGCCAATTTGTAGCCTTTCATTTCTCCCCATCTGTCAGGGTGAGTGGTGGGAGCACGGTGGAGCAGTTAGGAGAAATAATGCCAAATGATTCCCCGGGGATTGAACAGAGCAGCTAGCTAGGTTCCCATCTCCTCTAACCGAGAGGTTCTCCTCTCTTGCTCCAGTTTCTTGGAACAAAATAACTTCTTGGTGCTTAAACTACTCCACCCTGACAGAAGGAAGATAAGCATTCAAGCATTAATAGTGGTGCCCTTGAGACCTGCCCTTGGGAGTTGTGTGGCTAACTAAGGCTGTTAGAAGCAAGGCTAAGCCTCTGCTTGTCTTCTGTTTTGCTCCAAAGGCCACACACTCACCCAGGAGACGTTGTTAAGAGTATTGAGTGTTGCTGAATATGTCGCAAGCTTTGTTTCAGAAGCATAAACCCTCCAACAGAACCTTGGGCGCTGGCTGCAGAAGAGTCTTCTGAGATCCACAACCTGCAGCAGTAGAAAGCAGACGTCAGACGTAACCTGATCAGATTTAAATAAAGACAATAAAAACACGTTTTTCTCAAAAAGCTGTCAAGTCTTTGTNTTATCCTCCTATCCTATTATCTATCTATCTATCTATCTATCTTTCCACTTTTTTTTTATCTATCTATCTATCTATATATCTATCTATCTATCTATCTATCTATCATCTATCTATCTATCTATCTATCTATCTATCTATCATCTATCTATCTATCATCTATCTATCTATCTATCTATCTATCTATCATCTATCTATCTATCTATCTATCTATCTATCTATCTTTCTATCTATCTATCTATCTTTCTATCTATCTTTCTATCAATCTATCTATCATCTATCTATCTATCATCTATTTATCTATCTATCTATCATCTATCTATCTATCTATCTATCTATCTCTCTATCTATCATCTATCTATCTATCCATCTCTCATCTATCTATCATCTATTTATCTATCTATCTATCTATCTATCATCTATCTATCTATCTATCTATCTATCTATCTATCATCTATCTATCTATCTATCTATCTATCAACTTAAAGTCAAAGTTGAAATGTTTATCAACTTGAATAAATTATATAAATACAACTGAGTTGAACAATGCTGATAATACGTCTGGTTGTTACATCATTTAGACTCACTCTAAAGTATCTGGGACAACCTGCAGCTGGATCTTGTGTCCAGCCATGCTCCTCAGCTTCTCTGCTTTCCTCAGGTGAGTCTACCGTGTCGGTAAATACTTATGAATAAAATAGTGACTTGTGTGAAAAATGTGGTACCATGACATCCAATGAATTTCCTCTGGTTTTCTCATTATATTTATGGACCTAGAGCCACCAGAGGAGACGTTACAAGAACATGCTGCTCCTCCTGTCACTAACTACTGCACCTGGTTGTTCAGGTGAGTGACTTCTGCTCATATTGACGGCAACGTTGATTCCACATTTGCTGTGTGTCTAATTAATTATACAATTTTTTATCTATCACTCTATTTTATTCATGGAATGATGCATTCTTTAAAAATATATCAGGTTGCAATTTGTATTGCAGTCACACAGTAGCTATTTACATGTGTTATAGTTATTCTATATTTTGTGTACATGTGGTGTAATTCATCTCATGTTTAAGATCAGAATTTGTGCTTCATGTGTCCTGTAGATGCAGTAAGAAGTGTCGGTCCATCATCACTTGATCCTGCGTCTATAGAGAACAGAGTTGGTTTGGATAGGACCACATCAGGTAACACCTGATTTAATTTTTCCTCTGACACGATGGAAGAAGTTTCTACTATCACTTTAGCAGAACCTCAGTAAATGGAGAAAGATAATCATAAGAAGCTTGTTTTTGGTGCAAACTTTTTCCTGCAAAAGATTTTTCTTAACACATAGAGGACTTGAGAGTTACTTGGAAAATGTAAGTGCTGCTTTGACCAGCCATGAAAACGAATATAATTAATGTGCACATATTGTTGCATGATTTACTAGAATGGTTTAAATAAATGTACAGCGATTTGACAACAAGGTATTTTTGTGTTTTTTTGGGGGGGGTTTTATGGGGGGGGTGCAATGCTTGAGCTCGCCTAGGGCGCCAAATGGTCTAGGACTGCCCCTGATTGTATCCACTACACAGAGCATTATGTTCATGTGGGTCATCAGCATGAAATTATTAAAAGTTATGAAAGCAAACATGGCTGGAATCTTAGTTTTAATTCATAGCAGCCATTAGGGAAAAATAAGAATTTTGGCCTCTCCAGGCTTCCATACCTGTAACCTGGTTATGGGGAGAAGGGGTTTAGCTCGTCTCTGCAGTCTGCACATAAACAAAAAACACACCCGTGAATTGGTAAATTAAAACATCCAAATCGGCGGGAGACAGAGGCGCATCAACTTAGATTAGAAAGATGTCAATAAGGGAAGGAAGGGATTCATCTTGGTCACAAACGATCTTTGTTTTAGCGTGTCGTCATTTGACCAATCACAGTCGAGGAAACAGACTCCTAAGAACTCTGGAATATTTTCAGATGTTTTCATGTTTGGTGTTCTGTGAGTTAGTCTCAGTAATTCTTAATTATATGATGATCCCTAATCATTTCCTGATCATTTTTGTCAGGCATATTTATTTTGTTCTGAGCAGAGGGACTGTCTAAACCTCATGGTAGAAAATGGTTTGCATTTTGCAAAAAAATCACTTTGATGATTTTTTGTAAATATTCAAACAAATTATTGTAGCAATAAAAGGTATGTAAATGTCAGAGGTCCCTACAAACCCACTGATGCAACTCTGCAGTATGCGAGGACCTTGTGAGAAATTTGTGTAAACTTTGGGAATGTGGGCACAATTATAAGTTATTCGTCAATAACTCCATTAATTATGAGCCCCCCCCCCCCCCCCCCCCCGCCCCCCCCCCCCCCCCCCCCCCCGCGCGATCCGGCATCAGTTTTGTCCTTAGTGAACTCTGGTCTGACATCACTACTTTCGCTCCGGTAACGTTTGATTTACAAATTAAGCACTGCTTCTGGGGAAACCAACCAATCAGCATGTCCTGGCCGAGTGGGAGGGGTCAACAGCTCTTTTCACTGAAGGCCTGAGTAAGGGGGTTTAGAATGGCCTGTATCAGGGCTCCTGGGACAGATGAAAGCCAAAAACATTTTCTTATGCTTTTTTGGAGGCTCAAAGCTCTGTTTTAGATTGTTGATTAATTGCATTCTAGGACACCTTTAATACATTTTAATTTGCCTGTTGCTGTGTAAACAAAAACAACTGAGATCGTTTTGATGTGAGCCTCAGTGGCACACATGCAACTGGGATTTATTAGATTAATTATTTACTACATTTTATTTAAATACATATATTCATACACTTTAACATTTATTATGGGGGACCGTCTTCCCTTGGGGGGTGGCCAACAATTTTCCCGAGGTGCCCCCCTCGCCACCCATTGGGGGTGCCACTGTTGTTCTAAACAGGCAGCTTTAAAACTGATTAGAAGATGGACGCATCAGCAGAAACAGCTTGACTGACTGCAGGAACAACAGTTCCACTTTACAAAACAAAAATTAGGATTTATTTTTCAGTCAAATGCCTCATAGACAAGATTATTTAAATGCTGGCTGCCAAAAAGCTCTGCAAAAGAATAATGATACCCCTGTGACAACCACTGTATCCCTGGCAGCGCTGCAGCTTGTAACCTCTGATAATTATATTGAGAGCCCAGCAGTAATGACAGCTCTCCCCAACCACAGAAGGAGAAGACTTTCCTCTTAAAGCAGCAGTGGTCAAACGTTGCTTTCTGAAACACACATGAGATAATGTTTTGTGAGGCATGTGGTTACCACAGGGCCTATATCATGTTGGAGAGGACAGCCCAAGCCGCCCACTGGGCTGTACCGCTGCCATGTGGTCTGCTTGGGATGAGAAACAGCAGGAAAGTGAAACAAACACCAAGTGTGCTATGCAGTGTTTTTTTCTGTGATAAACCAAGTTTTTCCAGACAAAATTCAACCAGGAAACGTCAGTCTTTCTTACTCTGACATGATTTTCCTCCTAACTGCTGAGCTGAGTCAACAGCATCTCTTG
>SSNS01000414.1:184562-197062 GCA_006937985.1 Aphyosemion australe | reverse complement strand
TGTGATCCAGAACTGGTGTGTTTACTGCTCTTTAGTCATATTATTTCATTTATGGAATGAAGGCTTTTTTATTTGAAAAATATAAATAAATGATATTTTTCCATCCTCGCATTATTAATTCTGTCTCTGAACAAACTTACTTTTAAATTTAGTTTAGCCTTTTTAACTCTCCTGCCTGAGTGCTGACCATGGATTTGACGTTTGTCCCACATCAGATGCTGGGTGGTTACGGTGAGTTCCTGTATCAAACAGGGATGATAGACGAGCTCCAAAAGCAGTACGTGAACAAGCAGACGGAGCTGGGTGTAGAACTCATCCACCAGCAGAAGTGGGTGGAGGCCTTTAAGGTGAGCCATGAGAGAACGCGTCTGGATTCTGTTGTTCAGGAACAAAGTGGCCTGAGGTGACAGAAGCTAAACGGGTCTGCTTTTAGGTGTTTGACTCTTTGCTGAATGGCGACGTGGACCCATATCCGTCCTTCTTTCAAAACGCAACTGGCTGCACAAACTACTTTAACTACATGACATGTCAGGTACTCGTTTCCTGCTATGGTGTAAAACACTTCAGTGTTTTTACACAACAGTCTGAACAAGCAGTGCTTTCTGAATGTTCCAGGAGCCTGAGGACCAGGAGTACTTCTCCCAGTTTGTGACCCTGCCTGATGTGCGACGTGCCATCCACGTGGGAAACTTGACCTTCCACGACGGCTCAGAGGTGGAGAAGCACCTCCTGCAGGATGTGATGAAGAGCATCAAACCATGGCTGGGGGTGCTGATGGACAACTACAGGGTAGGAGGCCATGCAGCGTGTGAATGACGTTTGAAAGGTGTTGTGGTTTAGCTGCACTTCTCAAAGCTGCAGTGGCAAATTTGGAAAACAAATGAGCTTAAAACATCTTTTTCATGCCTCTTAACAACGTTCTAACATAGTAGACTTTCTCCTAGCTGTGACCTTCATGTCACAGATGACTGCTTTAAACCTCCACCGGTACCAGAGTGGATATTCTGACTAATGACTTCTGCATTGGGGACAAAACACCACCGTAAAACCATGAGTCCTGTCCACAAAGATGCAGGTAATGGTCAGCACAGGACACGTGTCTTAGGGGACTTGTTTAGAGCACCTGCCTTGCTGTTTTGCTATGACCTTACACCGGTTCGACTCCCGGTCTCAGCAGTAACTTATTTCTTCTTTTTTAGCTCTACTTGCCAGTTTTATGTTTTCAACCCTCTATTGGTAAACTGTTTAAATCTCAGGACTAGTCTCTTTGTGTCTGTAGACAGTGAGAGTCCATGTGAGGTGAGCAGAGGAAATCAACTAAAAGCTGCTTGGAAACGACCAAATTCAAAGATCTTTAGACACAAAATATTTAGCAGAAAATAATCAATAAAACTAAAATATAAATAAATGAAATCTGCTTCAGCTGCTACATAAATTACTGCTGACACCGGGAGTCGAACCGACATCATAACATGGCAGAACAAGATGAAAGGCAGACGCTTTAGCCACTAGACCACCATAGCCAATACAACTGATGTACCTAAGATGCTGTTGTAGGTGTATTTTGTCATAGCGGTCGTGGGCGGAGCTTCACTGAAACAGACCGTTTCATTTCCAGGTACAAATTCAGGCTGAAAATAACTCATAAATGACATTTCACTAGTGCCAGCGGTAATATTTATCATATATTGAGCCTAGCTTTGCTCTCAAAGGTTTAAAATAGCATGATCTGAAACCTTTAAAATGTTAAAATAATGAAAGCATGAACGTTTGGACCCTGTTCCAGAGTTGTTCGCGTCATCTTTTTGAAAGGAGTTTCAGTGCCTGTATAGATCACAGGGTTCTGTTTTGGGGCCAAATCTTTCTTGATTATTAAGTTTAGCAGTATCTTTGAGCACGTTTATGCTTTAAAGCAGAAATCCAGTAGCCTGGCAGGCCACCGTAGTCTGGCCACGACCCATAGACAGAGCTCAGTCATGGGGCAGAATCCACGGTTGTCTTTCAAACTGTCTCCACGTTATTGGACAACGAGCAACATGACGTACTCACCACTACAGACGCCAGTCAACATGGCAGTCACAAATACGTCCTTTATCTAAATCAACTTAAATATTCAATTCAATTCAATTCAGTTTATTTCTATAGCACCAAATCACGACAAGAGTCGTCTCAAGGCACTTCACAAAGTAAACGTTCCAATACAGTTCAGTTCATTAAGCCAATCAGTAAAAAAGTTTCCTATATAAGGAACCCAGCAGATTGCATCAAGACACTGACTGTGTGTTGATACAATCCTCATACTAAGCAAGCATGTAGCGACAGTGGGAAGGAAAACTCCCTTTTAACAGGAAGAAACCTCCAGAGGATCCTGGCTCAGTATGAGCAGCCGTCCACCACGACTCACTGGGGATTGAGAAGACAGAGCAGGCACACCCCACACCCACACACACACACGCACCCCCCCCCCCCCACACACACACACACACACCATATATATCAAGTAGTGTTTCTATGGCTACACTGTGATTTCTTAGAAGTTCTATTTAGTAAGAGAAACTTTATTGTCTTTATCTGAGTGAATCTATAATTAATTCAATAGGTGAACTAATAGTAGCACATTCTATGTTAAAGAAAGTGAGATGTAATATCAGGAGAGGGAGAATGTTCAGTGGTTGGCAGCAGTGTGCCAGCCGATGGCCCCCTCCATGAGGCCACCACAGCTCAGCAGAATGCCAGTGTAGCTTCTTCTGGGGAGAAAAACACTTAGAGAGAAAATAAAGTTAACAGCTGAAATAACAGGAAATAATGCAATTAGAGAGTGGTGGTAGAAGAGAGTAGCAGAGTGTGGAAAGTGGTCAGTATGTCCTCCAGCAGTCTAAGCCTATAGCAGCATAACTACAGAGATAACTCAGCATAACCTAGCCTTTCAGATGGAGGCATGTGGGAGGCAGGGCCAGGGAGAAAAGTCTTTAACGACTGTAGTCCCCTCAGTACACTCCACCTCCCTCTGCTCCCCACTCGTCTAAACCTGGGCTAACATCAGAATTTAAGCGTTGGTTGCTTTTTTTGTTGTGAGTTGATAAACCTGCAGAAAATGGTACACTCGTGTTTTGTGAAGGGCGGCCATTCCAGGTCACACAATTACAAGAAGCAAAAACTTCATAACGACAAAAGATTTTTCAGTTTCCTGCTTGGAAAAGAGGCTCTGGACAGAAAATAGAGGAGCTAACAAAGATGTGGAATGGTCTGGGTCACAGCTGTCAGAAGGAAGGACATAACCTTCGATACCACATCTCCCCACATGCGTGATTGCTCGCATCATTTTCATAAAGGCAAGTAAAACAGTTGTTTTGACCCGTCTGGAGTGAAAGGGGATCCCTGAAAATGCTGACCTTGGCAGACACGACCGTGTTGTTGCAGTCCTGTGGTGGAAATGTTAGCAGATCTAGTACCCAGCCATGTGTGAAATGTCCATATACCTCCAGTGATTTGTAATTTTTAAACTGCTGACACGTGTAGTCGCTGTTCCCAAACACTAGATAGTTTGTAATATCTAATGCGGTAGTGGGAGGCAGTAATGAAACGTCTGAGCTCCATGTTTACGTTGCACTCGTAGGGATCTACGTTGTCGATTGTAGACAATTTCTGAAATTACAGATCCCTAGCTTCCTTCACAAGATCATCCCTTAAGGGATGCGTTCATCCTTGTTCTTTTTATCCATTCTTTTAACTCTTGTGTGCTTCTTCAGCTTCTGCTGCGGCTTCCCCCGTAGCAACGTGAGTCCTCATACACCTAAAATGGTGCCGGGGGTGTGGTTGACTGGCAGGTCACGTGTCTGACAAAGACCGATTGTCCAAAGTTAATGCCAAAGCCGTTTCAAACGACTCGTTGCCACCTTGTTCTGCTATGTTGCATCATCTCGCCCACCAGACTGATAGGGCGCTGTGATTGGCCCACCAGACTGATGGGGCGCTGCCATTGGCCCACCAGACTGATAGGGCGCTGCGATTGGCCAACCAGACTTATAGGGCGCTGCGATTGGCCCACCAGACTGATAGGGCGCTGCGATTGGCCCACCAGACCGATAGGGCGCTGCGATTGGCCCCCCAGACCGATAGGGCGCTGCGATTGGACCCCCAGACCGATAGGGCGCTGCAATTGGACCCCCAGACCGATAGGGCGCTGCGATTGGCCCCCCAGACCGATAGGGCGCTGCGATTGGCCCCCCAGACCGATAGGGCGCTGCGATTGGCCCCCCAGACCGATAGGGCGCTGTGATTGGCATGAAAACAATCCTGCTCAGGCCAATGGTAGACCTGCTGAGGCTCCTGTGGGGCGTTGCTGGACCGACATGCAGAGCTGGTGATCCTGGCTTGTTTAGATTACTGTAAAGTGTCCAGGACTCCCTTGAAAATGGGGTTTTTAATCTCAATGGGACCTTCCTGGTTAAATAAAGAATAAACAATAAATAAAAAAAGTCCTTTTACCTGTTTTTATAACAGCGTTGAGTCTTTTTAAAAAGGCAGCTGAAGACCTTTGATGTTTGTTTACTGTTGTGATTTATAGTAATGAGCTTTCTGTCTGTGCAGGTGCTGATCTACAGCGGTCAGCTGGACGTGATCGTAGCTGCTCCTCTGACTGAGAGGTTCCTGCCTACTGTGAACTGGACTGGAGCTGCCGAGTACAAAACCGCCCCTCGCTTCCACTGGAAGGTTCAGCCCAGCGACACGGAGGTGGCAGGTTACGTTCGGCAAGTGGGAGAGTTTTACCAGGTGAGCATTCATTTAGGACACCGTGTGCTCGTTGCAGGACGTTCCGTATGTTGACGTGTGTCCACGTCTGGTGCAGGTGATCATACGAGGAGGAGGACACATTCTGCCGTATGACCAGCCGGCCAGATCCTTTGATATGATCGACAGATTTTTGTCCACCCAGGGCTGGAAATAAAAAATAACTTTACAAAAACACAACTGATTACAGCTCCGTCTCCGTCAAACACACTGGTTGTTCAGAGCTGATTTGAAAGAGTTGATTGTCACAACAAATCTAAATCCACGTGTTTTGTACATATATTTGCAATGAGTTTTTCTTTTTTAGCAAAGGAAAGATATGATTTGGGACTTGTTTGATTTCTGATGAACCACCACAGATGTTGTGGCTCCTGAATTTAATAAATGGTTTTTTTTTTAAATCAGCTTGTAAGACTACAGCTCTGCAACATTTTAGCCAATAATAAATGTTTTTGTAAGAACCATGTTTTTGCTTTATTTGATCTACTTTTGTTTTTGAGTAATCTCACATGTCCACTAGGGGGCGCTGTACTCTTACGGATTTGTACTACAGTATAAGAGAAAAGCTCCAAAATCACATCCTGCTTTCTAGAGTAACTGTTACTCATTACAGTAGCTTCACCTGGCTTAATTCTAAATATTTAATCAGATAAAGGTTCTTGCTGAAATGTCTTGATCTTCATATTCAATTATGGAAATGATGGAGAAGTCTCTTTAGGTGGCCAAATGTGTCTATGAATGAATTATAGTCATGCTCTTCTTCAGCCCTGGCCGGTCTGATGACGGACACAAACACTTCTGAAAATAACCAACTTCACCTGTAATAAAAAGCTGTGGCTCTTTGAGACCTCGAGTCATTAACTCCTGGCTAGAAGTCCTGCCAAGTCACATCTGCATACATTTTCAACAAATTAGAGTCTGCGCTGTAGTTTTGTGGATAATTTATATAAAAGCTGATATTAAATTAGATTTTTCATCTTTAATCCTTTGCAGACTCTTAAAATGTTTTTGTTTAGACTCAATGGAGTCAAACAGTTAAATGATCCTGAAATTCGAGGGTTTATATGACGCGAGTGGTATCTGAGTTTATGGATTAGACGTTGAAACCGTGTGAGAGTTGTTGATTATGAGGATGATCCCATCAGAAGAGTTGATCTTCTTAAGGTTCCAGTCCGTTTTCATGTGAGCATGCATGTATCCGTGTGTGCTGACGTTAACTACCGTGTTGTCTGATCAGACATCTATCAAGCTGTCTAGACGGCTTAATAATTAATGAGCATTCTAAACCTTTAAAGCATCTAACTATTTAATGAGCCCTTATTTTTCAAGGGCATGCATCAAGAAAAGAAATGTTGGTGGCATCACATGGACGTTTTCTCTCCCCCTCCACAGATCTGTGAGGAAAAGTGATCACAAAAGCTTTTAGCATATATGTTACAGAACAAGTGCTTTATTTTCATGTAACTGCAATGATATTAAATGTCTGTACAAATGCAAAAATCAAACAACAAAATGACAAAAACACAGACCAACAAAAGAAAAATGTACAAAGTTATGCAGGTGAGGATGAATTCATCAAGTCATTATGTATTTCAACTTTTTTAAACGCTGGAATGAACTTTGACATTCTGACAAACATTAAAAGGCAACAAGTGTTGTAAAAACATTATTTACACACGTACCACACACGTATACTCCCTTCAAAAAGAAAGGTGGTTGTAATACATGTACAGGATTATAGAAATTAATGATATTATGTACAATACTTATACTTTTTTAGATTTAAAATAACACAAATACCATTAAATACCATTATAATGTGAGAAATGATCTCGCCTCCCTCCCTCTCTCTCTCTCTCTCTCACACACACACACACAGTACTTCCATTTGACATTACAGAGTAACAAATGTTTTACAAACCTGAATCTGATGTTTTTAAAAAGAAAAAACATTAAAAAAAAGTTTTACATCCTCCTCCCTTTTCCAGTTGTGAGTATTTCAAGGTCATTAACATTGAACGCAAGAATCTGGAATGGTTTCATATAAAAATGAAAAAAAAAAAATAGAAATAGAAAATAAGGCAAAAGGTTCAGAGGGATGATGCAACGAAGCCCTTTTCAAGAGAATCTCTGACCCATCACACACACACTGAGCTACACATCCACTCTGACAAAAAGACACAAAAGTTAAAAAGGATCAAATAAGAAGCTTTGAAGAAGAACGCTGTGATGACCTCACGGTCCAGGCTAGGCACCGTCTCCCAGAAAAGGAAAACACAGTTAATGTTCCTGCTGGTGTGTGTGTGTGTGTGTGCGTGCATGTGTGTGTGTGTGAAGAGGGATCACTAAGAGTTACTCTGACCTTATGGCTATTCTACCCTCTGGTGAGACAGAGGACAAAGTGCATAGAAAAGCTCAGATCGCTCCACCTGTCAGAGGAATGTAATTCAGCCACCCTGCTGCAGAAACACAGTGCATTATGGTCCTCGTGCCATCAAACTGACATTCCTGGTCATAGACGAGAGCAAAAGAAAGTTACTCAAGTTAACGTATTAAAGCTGGCAGGGAAATAGAAAATCTGAGGTTTTGGCCTTCAAACAGACATTGTTCGAGGGGAAAATAGAGGGACTTTGTGGTTCAGTCATAGAAAGCCAACATGGATTTGGATAAAGATTCAGGCACAATGTGAGAACTTGGAAAAGAATCGCTTCAAATGATGCTAGTTCCTTATAGGAAATGAAAAAAGGTTACACGTTTTCTCCCTTCCTTCGTTCTTTTTCTGCTTTAGCACAGCTGCTGAACTTTGTTCAGCAGAGCAAATAACATAAATATACAATATTCACAAGTAAAACTAATTTCATTTGGAGTTTTTGTCCAAAACACACATATTCAAATAGACAAAACCAAAAGGCCTCGATGATTAAAGCTAGAGTTGGTCCTGCAGAGCGGAGGAGCGAGCTGCCTCACCGGTATCACAGTGTACAGTTCTGAAACATTAAGGTGTGTGTCCGTGGCCGTCCCGATCCCAGAATGGGACTACAGTAGAAAAGATGATCAATACTGGGATGTATTGCTTCAGTTTGATCACATGGTGTAATTAATGTCACATGATAAAGCTCTTAGGGGTACGGATGAGAGAGGGCTCACTGTCTAAACCTCATTTCTGTCTACATGTCTGACTTGATTTCTATATGAAACATTTGGCCATTCAGAGATGTGAGATAAATGTCACTGATGCTTTTTCTCCTCTGACTCCATCATCATCCCAGTGGTCAGTTTTGTACCATAACACAACAGAAAGTAGCAACATTTTCTTTCTGCCAAATACAAACAGAAAAACACGAGTAAATGAACCATAGAGACATTAATAGGGTTGTTCTATAAAAATATACTGTAGCTACTGTGTAAAGAGCAGCCTCTCTGGTCTTTTGATGGAAACGGGGCAGCACGTGCAGCTGGGAACCCTCACAAAGCAGGATGGAGGCGGTGGGAGGGAGCGCGGTGGCTGCAGATCAAGTTCTAGTCCCTAGTGGATGGGGTTAATGTCTGTGCGGTGGTTGGTCTGCCCGTGCACGCTGCCGCCCCCTACGGTCGTGGTGGAGGTGGTGATGGTGTTGTGCTGGATGACCTGCTGCTGGGAGCATGCTGGAGTCGGGCTGGCTGCTGGGCTGCTCTCTGGACCTGAGGAGACACATTGTTCAGGACAGGACATGAGTGATGCTTATATTCTGGGATGTTAGACCTGTAGACATGATCAGAATAAAAACAAACCAAACTGTACTGTCATTAAAAACATCATTTATCTATTAACATAGTTTCATTTTACACAAGAAGAGGAAGAAAAGAAAAAGACAACAATGAATCAGTCGGCTTCATAAACACACCTGATGGATTTGGGACACACTGAAGGTGACAAGCTAGACTCATCGATGAAAGTCATTCCTGCCCGTTCTGGGAGGTGGCTTTCTCCTGCATAAAAGAGCCATTCAGCCATTGGGGATGTGTGTTACTTTCCTTTGCTACAGCCACCAGGGCGGAGCCTTATGCCGTATACATGTAAACAACACGAGTCCATATCAAAGAGGGGTCAGTGTGTGCTGGTTCTGATGTCATGTGAAGCTAAGCTGAAGCAAAAGTCGAAAAGGAAAAGTCGGCCATAGCGCAGCCTTGTGATGCCTTTCTCACGTTGAGTCTCCACCGCCTCCACGCACACACACGGGCTTGTCAGAGGGAAAAATGAGTCTCTGAGAAGGTTTAGATGACCAATCCCAGTCCGGGCCAGCAACCAGAGCGTGCAACACCCAAACGTGAAAGAAAGCATCCTGTGCTGAGCGTGGGAGCTGGATACCAGCTCATCAGAGCCAAGAGCACAGACAGCCACTGACTGTGCTTTAGATTTATGTCTACAGGGCCGAAGGTGTGTGTGTGCGTGCCTGTGTGTGTGTGTGCGCGTGTGTGTGCCTGTGTGTGTGTGTGTGTGTGCCTGTGTGCGTGTGTGTGCCTGTGTGTGTGTGCCTGTGTGCGTGTGTGTGTGTGCGTGTGTGTGTGTGCCTGTGTGTGTGTGCCTGTGTGCGTGTGTGTGCCTGTGTGTGTGTGTGCGTGCATGTGTGAGCGTGTGTGTGTGTGTGCGTGTGTGTGCCTGTGTGCGTGCATGTGTGAGCGTGTGTGTGTGTGTGCCTGTGTGCGCCTGTGTGTGTGTGCGTGTGTGTGCCTGTGTGTGTGTGCCTGTGTGTGTGTGTGTGTGTGTGTGTGCGCGTGTGTGTGTGTGTGCCTGTGTGTGTGTGCCTGTGTGCGTGTGTGTGCCTGTGTGTGTGTGCCTGTGTGCGTGTGTGTGCCTGTGTGCGTGCATGTGTGAGCGTGTGTGTGCATGCGTGTGTGAGCGTGTGTGTGCGTGCGTGTTTGTGTGTGTGTGTGTGTGCCTGTGTGCGCCTGTGTGTGTGTGCGTGTGTGTGCCTGTGTGCGTGTGTGTGCCTGTGTGCATGCGTGTGTGTGTGTGTGTGAGTGTGAGTGAGCGTGCATGTGTGAGCGCGTGTGCGTGTCTGTGTGTGCATCTGTGCACGTGCATGCGTGTGCGTGCGTGCGCGTGTGTGTGTGCGTGCGCGTGTGTGTGAGCGTGTGTGTGTGTGTGTGTTCGAGTATGTGTGTGAGCGTGAGTGAGCGTGCGTGTGTGAGTGTGTGTGTGTGAGCGTGCTTGTGTGTGTGTGAGCGTGCTTGTGTGTGTGCGTGCGTGTGTGTGTGTGCGTGCGTGAGTGAGCGTGTGTGAGCGTGTGTCTGTGAGCGTGTGTGAGCGTGCATATGCATGCGTGTGTGAGCGTGTGTGTGCGTGCGTGTTTGTGCGTGCGTGTGTGTGCGTGTGTGTGTGTGTGTGTGTGTGCGTGCGTGTGTGTTACTCACTGAGGTAACCTTGGGACTCCTTCTGCATGGTGGTGATGGGGCAGTCCTTGTGAGTGAGCAGAAGCTGCTTGAGTTGAGTCACCTCGTTCTTTAACATGGTCACTTCATTCTGAAATGAAACAAAAACTATGGGAAGAAGCAGCTGGGGGAAGTCTTCACCGTGACTCGTAGCGAGCTTCAGCTCCGTGCATCAGAAGGTTAAAGAGTGTACCTGAAGCTGCATGTTGGTCTGAGTGAGCTCCTCTGCTTTCTTCTCTAAAGACATCACCCAAACTTTCCTCTTTTGTCTGCACCTCGTTGCGGCCGCTCTGTTTCGTTCAAGAAACTTTCGCCGTCGTTCATCGGGATCCTCGTCCACTACCCGCCTGCGCCGCCCGCCGCTGGGTGGTGGGGACTGCAACGTCTGAGTAGGCTGCATCTGCTGGGTTGCAGGTGACATCTGAAACATGCAGCACATTGGATCAGGGTCCACCTGTATCACTGATGAGACACTGTCTGTCTGCCACATATGGAAAGCATCCCGTCACCTGTCTGCTGTCACCACCCTGCTGCCTGTAAACAACATACATTATCTTCTCCTTCTATTTAGGAGCTGGCAACTTCCCCAAAAACAACATCTGCTTGTAACATGTGCCTAAGGAGCCGGGCCGTGTGCGTCAGAGGTGCGACTGAGTGAGTGACTGGGCTGATTCACCGGGCTTGCCCACCTTGTTAAAGAGGTGTCAGGAGGCCGTTTTCCAACGCCCACTTCCACTCAGACTAACTTCACCAGACACCATCAAAAAGGCCGTTTCTAAAGCCGTACTTGCACTGACAGATCTTGACATTTATTTGGCAAAGTCAAGTGTTTTCAGTCTTCAGGTCATTACCATTTTTATGTGAACTACGGAAAATACAAGCTGCTTTAATGGCGGCTGTGCATACAGACAGTGTTGTTTTAATGCCTTCATGGTACATCTGGAACGTGCAGTACAGTGAAGTGCTTTTTTTCTTTCAGCCACAATGATTGGGAAATGTCTCACAACAAAACACGTTAAAATAAAACCCAACCACATACGTCCACTGCTAAGATATTCCAGGTTTTTATTCAACACCATTTAAACCTCCCTCTGCACCTGGAGCAAACTGTAGCCACATGATTACAGCTTGCTGAAGCAGAATGATGTGAAGCAACGTTTCCAAAGACAGTCATGAGCATCTTTTATGGTCACCGCTTTATGACCTCCTTTCAACCCCTACCTGTGGCTGACCAAGCTCAAAAGAAAGCCAGGAAACTACTTGACATTAAGGCTGCAGCAGGGAAAGTCAGTTTGCCCACTGACTTGTGGACCTTAAGCATCATTTCAGCAAAGCTGAAACACCAAACCACTAATAGCTGATTTCTACACTGCAAAAAAACACGGCCTTGTTTTAGTCACGGTTGCACAAAGGTTGTTAACGTAGTTGTGTTTGGTAGAGCAGGCTTTTACCTGAGATGCAGAGTGCATAGGAGGGTGTGGTGAGGTCTGGTGGGGGTGCCCCGGTAGGAGGTGGGGGTTGTGATGGTGTCCCTGTGGGTGGTGGTGCGCGGCCTGGCCATGGCCCTGGTTGTGATGGTGGTGTCCGTGGTGCTGGTACGTGTGAGCGGGGGCCTGCATGTGCTGGTGGGGGTGCATGTGAGGATGGCTGCCCTGCTCCTGCCGTGAAGACATCATCTCCATCATGTGGCCCATGGAGTTCATGCTGCCGTTGGGAATGGCTCCAGGGTGGTGTGAAAGTGCGGCCTTCAGCCTCTGTGTGGACACAAAACCCAGCATCTTACTTCTCTCTCTCTCTCGCTCTCTCTCTTGTTCTCTCTCTCTCTCTCTCTCTCTCTCTCTCTCTCTCTCACTCTCTCTCTCTCTCTCTCGCTCGCTCTCTCGCTCTCTCTCTTGCTCTCTCTCTCTCTCTCTCTCGCTCTCTCTCTCTCTCTCTCTCTCTCTCTCTCGTTATTGTAGTGGACTTTACCAGCGTGCTGTTTAAGCGTTAGCGAGCACGTGTTGACGGTGACATGACAAACAGCTTCATAAATCCATGTCAGGAGAACAAATCAAAAGCACTTAGGCTGTCCTCTGTCTCTCCTTCACTCCTGTCATTTGTGCGCTTCACCTTTCACGACGACCATCGCAGCCGCCCCTCCTCTTCATATTCCTAATAGCCTATTTCTCATGTGTAGCGTGAGGCCAGTGGAGGTGTAAACCTCAGCCTGCTGGCCCAGCTGAAGGCGGTTTGGTCTCTGAGAGGTCTGCCAGAGGAAACGGCTCACTAAAGGTGCACTTGTGTTTACTGAACGTACG
>SSNS01000414.1:127062-179562 GCA_006937985.1 Aphyosemion australe | reverse complement strand
ACAAATGAAACTTAGAACGTTCGTACGAACGGCCAAAATCCTGATTTTTGAAACATGCGGTGGCCTCTCGTACGCATGTTCCTCAGCAGTCGTCTGATGATAGATCCCACCTAAGGGTGATGGTGGCAGAGGAGTTAAGTGGCTGCCTTGCAATCGGAAGGTTGCAGGTTCGCATCCCGCTCGGTCTGTCGCTGTTGTTGTGTCCTTGGGCAAGACACTTAACCCACCTTGCCTGCTGGTGGTGGTCGGAGGGACCGGTGGCGCCAGTGCTCGGCAGCCTCGCTTCTGCCAGCGTGCCCCAGGGCAGCTGTAGCTACGATGTAGCTCATCCCCACCAGCGTGTGAATGTGTGGATGACTGATTGTGTTGTGAAGAGCTTTGGGGGGTTGTAGAACCCTAAGAAGGCGCTATACACATACAGACCATTTACGATTTGCCTGTGCGTACCCAGGTGCTCGTGTTCGTCATTTACATACAGAAACACCCTCAATTAATCAGATTTGGTCACACCACGTCCTCTAAAGCCACGTCCTCATGAGGGGATTCCCTGCACTCTTCCCAAAATAAAACTTTATTGACAGCAAAATCGAGGCTGTCGAAGTAGAAGAGAAGCAAACACGTTGCAGAGGCTGTAACGCGGTCGGGACAGAGGAGAGGTAAAGAAAAATGGTTCCACATAAAACTGAATGGTAGAGTAACGGGTTGTCATTTACAGTTTACATGTAAGGAGTTGTATACATGTTCTGTTTGGAGTTTGCACATGTTTGTTGTCTGACTGCAGAGCTGTCAGTCAGTCTGGTTACCATGGTAACGCGTGTATGTTTGGGGAGCAGAGGAGGTTCTGATAGTTGTCACAAAAGGTCCCAAATCACAGCATAGCTCCAGAAGGACCTCCTTCAGGAATCAGATCAGTGCGCTCATGGAGGACACGTTCCCTCCAGAGAGCACGCTCTGCCTAATCCTCCACTAACACCAGGTCAGCCCTGCTACAATGTCAGGTTCCTGTCAGTCACAGGTGTCTTTATAGGTTCTAACAGCAGTGATGTGATGAAGTTGTTCCTCATCATTACTGATGGGGTAAAATATTTTCTGGATGAGGAACGTTTGTGGATGACTGAGACTTCAGTGTTGTGGTTCCCCCGTTCTGCCACTAGATGCTGTTCCTACGCATGGTCACAGCGGTTCTCATATCTAGGAACATTTCTACACAAGTACAAATTGGTGAATACAACACAATAAATAAACTTGTTCCTACACATGACTTACGCACAGATCTGTGTGTAAGTACGGTTGATAAATGAGGGCCCTGGTCTCTGTGTGTGTGTGTGTGTGCGTGCGTGCGTGCGTGTGTGTGTGTGTGTGCGTGCGTGCGTGTGCGTGTGTGCGTGCGTGTGCGTGTGTGCGTGCGTGCGTGTGTGGAGGAACAGTTATTAACCATTAATAACTTAGCTGTTACCTCAGTTTGGTGAAACAGAAATGATTTCTGACCAGATAGACATCTCTGTGTAGGACAACAACAACAAGTAAACTACTTCCTGCTTAAAATAGCTGCAGTCTCACAAGTTCCATTGGAAGTCATGCACATGCTGTTTCAGTAATTTTATTAAATACTTTATTATATTCCAGCTGATCATGTCATGATCGCGTAAACAAACATAGTCCTTATTGGCTGTGTTTCAGTCAAAAGTTCAGAGCATTTTATTTACTGTCTGGCAGCAAAAGCAGAACCTGGTGGAGAGAGCAGCTTGATCTGGAATTCAACTGCATTAATCTTCTGTAAAAATCAGGAATGAATCGAGCAGATTTAACTTCATCACATATTCTCCTGCTGCTCACTTTTCCTCTACGTTCGTAGTCTTTTCTGCTTTTAGTTTGGCCTCTATATACCTCTATGTTAGACATCCTTCAGTTGCAAAATCTAGTCAAAAAAACAAGACAAATAGCATAAAACACTGATAATAGTAATAATAATGATTATCTTTAAACAGCAAATTGAGATCAAAATTCCAATGCTACCTGATGAAATAATAAAATATGTAACTTGATGCATAATATCACATATCAAAGTTATTTAGGAATGAAAATTGTGAGTTAATTCAGTTTATCAGTTATACACATGAATCGTTCCATTTGAATTTCCACGAAGGAAACTGTCAGCTGGTGTCTTTAGAGCGTTTGTAGCATTTCAACAGAAAACCACCTCAAAAGATCTGATTTCCCATAAACGCCCTAATAAGGATGATGCATCTCGTGCTCCAACACATCAACAAATGCATTCCTTTTTTTAAAAATAAAATTTTGTTCTGTACTTTCACTTGATTAAGAGATGAGATGGTCCCCAAACACTGACTAAACTTTAGAGAATGACCCAGCAGCTCAAAACTCTAAAAGTCTCTAAGCTATCATTTAGTCCTGGACCAGTTCAGCCCGGTCTGATGGCAGATGGTTTACCCAAGCTCGGCTATACAGGACTGGCCTTGACACACACACACACACACACACACACACACACACACACACACACACACACACACACACACACACACACACACACACACACACACACACACACACACACACACCTAAAACAACATGCAGTCATCCAAAGACAAATAGATGCAACACTTTGCACCACAACTGCCCTGAGCTCATAACTGAACCCACATGCAAGCACAAACCAATCAACCAACCAACACACACACAGAGTCATGTGCACAGGCATGCACACGCACATGCACACACCCATGCACACTTGCGAGTGCACAGGCAAGCACACACATACAAACACACACACTCACACATGCACACACACACGTGCAAGTGCACAGGCATGCACACACACGCACATGTGCACACACATGCATGCACACACACACACATGTGCACAGGCATGCACATGCACACACACACACACATGCACACACACACACACGCACGCATGCACATGTGCAAATGCACAGGAATGCACACGCACACACACATGCACGCACGCACACACACACACGCATGCATGCACGCACGCACACACACACGCATGCATGCATGCACGCACACACACACACACGCATGCATGCATGCACGCACACACACAGGCTCCTTTGTATCCTCTCAAACAGACAGACATTAGTAATAACAGTCCTTAAAAGATCTGAAATCTAGCAGATGTGCATTTGTCCCCCACGTCACCTGCTGCCTGTCGTAGTGCAGAACAACAGAACGTTTTCTTTGTCTCAGATATGAAGGGATCTCTTTCAATGTGTTTTACAGTTATAAATACCAATATTCACAAATGAGCTCTATCATTTAAAGTCTATGTATAATAAAATAAAAATAAAGCGTATGAAAAATTAAAGAATTTAAGTGGTACTTTAGTCATATTTAATGCATTTGCAGTGGTCTCTATTAGGAATGAATGTGGGGAAAAGAAGCTCTGGTGCGCCTGTTTCAGGAACTAGAAGTGAACCAGATCAGAGGAGAGCAGAACACAACAGGGTCTGGAGTCTTACTTCCTGATATGTGGACATCTCTCCTCTGATTGGCTAACAGCAACACGACTCTACCACTGACTCTGTTTGCTCTGCAACGTTGATGTTTTATCTCCACAAATAACACAAGCCTGGAGGAGTTCTGCTGTGTGGTGGAGTTGCTAATGCTAACAGTTAGCTTCTACTAGCCCAGACGTTCTCTGCTGTTTCCAGGGGCCTCATTTATCAACCGTACTTACGAACAGATCTGTGCGCATTTCGTGCGTGGGAACGATTTTACGCATTGTGTGGTATTTACCAATTTGTACTTGTGCGTGAAAACGTTCCTAAGTATAGAACAGCTGTGACCATGCGTAGGAACAGCATCTAGTGGCAGAAAGAGGGAACAGCAATTCTGAAGGTCTCAGTGATCCACGCGTGTTCCTCATCCACTAATTATTCTACCCAATAAATAATTATTTTGGTGGAAAAACAGCTGTGTCACATTATTGGTGCTAAAACACCCGTGACCCACGGGAATCTGACTGTTGAACGGCTGATTTTGTGTTATTTTGTAATCACAATGTTTACTCTTCCCGTTTTATGATGTTTTAAATCAATTTGAATTTATTTATTTATTTATTTATTTATTATGTTTTAATTTAATTTATTATTTTGTCCTTGTGAAGCGCATCGTGATTTTTTGTGAGATGCGCTATATAAAAGATCGTCTCTTATTCTTATTCTTCTTATTATTGGAGGATTTAGCAGAGCAGAGTGCACTCCGGGGGGGAACGGCTCTTCCGTGAGCGCAGCGCACTGATCCGATTCCAGTCCAGATTCTGTTTTACAAATAAAACAACCCTCTGCTCCCTGATCATACACGCGTTGTCAAGTGTCCGGTGTTTCGATCTCGCTGTCAATAAAGTTTGTCTTTTTTTTCCGGGAAGAACCCAGGGAATCCCCTCCCGACCTGAGGACGTAGTGTGACCAAATATGGTTAATTGAGGGCGTTTCTGTATGTAAATGACATTAAACGGGCACGAGCTCCTATATGCGCACAGGTGGGATTTATCATCAGACGATTGCGGAGGAACATGCATACGAGAGGCCACCGCATGTTTCATAAATCAGGACATTGACTGTTTGTACACACATTCTAAATTTCATCCGTAGGAGGGAATATAGGAACGTTTCTACCAACGTTTGATAAATGAGGCCCCTGGACGCTAAACCAACAACAGCCTTCCCCGTCGTGAGTCAAGATGGGTGAGTCCATGAATGTTCAGTGACAGTGTGACGTAGATCTGTCAGGAGTTTCTAATCCTAGAGTTTTACCTAGAATCTATTTTCTATCAGAAGCTAATGCAGGAGATAGGTGGAGGAGACTATTTTCATGTTCAGCCTGCATGAAACACTCAGAGTGACCTGTTAGAATCAGAAATAATCATTAAAAATGTTTTTCACAGAAGTGCCACTTTAAAGGGAAACAGCTTTGCTAACAAGCAAATTTTTATTGCATAAAAAATGTTTTCTGCCCATTTATTTTTGACCAATACAGTCAATTTTAATTAAAAATTGACAAATCTTTTGGCACCAGTAACATAGAGGAGAGCCTCTGAGTTTGGTCTATATCCATCACTGATAATATGGACACATTCATTCATTTGTTAAAAAAACGCTCAAATTCAAAGCAATAGAAGAAAAACATTAAGAAAACATTATAGTAAAACCCGTCCATGTAACTAAACACAATCAGTGTGCAAACGCTGACATAGCTCACTCTGTTCACTAACTCCAGGGACAATAAGTGCCAGAATGAGAAGAAGCCACTTTCACACACAATGAGCATGCAGACTTATACAGTAAACACACACATTCTCACTGAAGCAGGCTGCAGATTCAGCTGTGCTATAGCTCTCCGGCTCTGCTAAATGACATCACACGCTGACAATAACGCCATTCATACAGACGCTTATGACACAACCTGGAGTTAGCCTCTTATTGTCTTCATCTCTATCTCACAACAAACGTTTGAGTCTGAGGTGCTTCCCTGCTGCGGAGAAACAAAACGAATGGGAGACGTAACTGCTTAGTTGAGCAGCTTACAAGTGATTTAGCTCTGAAGCTCACGTCTCAATCAGTCATCACATTACTGAGATGAAACCTGACACTCGAGTGGCTGCGTCTCAGGTTTACTTTCTTGACATTTAGGAAAACCTTTGTTTCTCGTAACCTGTTTGGGGCTTAACTTGATCTTTAACCCAAATCCCTGTAGCAAATTTTTAAAACCACGCAGAAACCTTAGAACAGTGAGCTTTCTGTAAGCAAAACTTAAACGAAATGAAGTGCAATAGAAAAACTTTGACCATAGGTCCTCTTGTGTGCAATGAAATGTTTCTTTAAGGGCAGTGCCGTTTTTCCCCCTCTTCAAGTAAAACTGAGCATATTTAGAGCATGCCAGGGATTATGTCATTCACTGTTCTGGTGCCAGCTCCACAGGCCAGTCAAGCAGGCTGCAGCGAAAGAACATATAGTATTGTTTACCACATAAAAATCTCAGCACCTAGCCCGATGCTTAGTGACAAATTTATTGTCCTTAGTAACAATGTAAACAATAGATAATTGGGAGATAATAAATACCACATTTTCATACAACAGTTTCAAGGCTGTTTGGTCTGAAATTAGAAAGCAGGCAGGAAGTGTGGAAAACATAGTGCTCATTGAAAAGAGACAAGAACAATGGTGAAGTTTTCTAAAATCAAAGTCAAGTGCCTTAACTGGCATTCAGTGTTTTTTTTAATAAAGACCCTTTTGATCAGCTCTTGTTACAGATAAAATACTTTTGATCATGAAGTCAAATATATTAAACCTTTAGAGCATAAAAGGAAGATTAGTGAAGGCTCTCCAGGTTGGTCATGCATGCTTTTTACCTGCTAGTTTCATTGTTTGCTTCTTCATTAAGCACCCACCTTCCTCTGTGTGCGTTAGTTAGCTCGGTTCTATTTGAATGTGCAGAGATGAGACTAGAACAGGCAGTGTGTGTGTGTGTGTGTGTGTGTGTGTGTGTGTGTGTGTGTGTGTGTGTGTGTGTGTGTGTGTGTGTGTGTGTGTGTGTGTGTGTGTGTGTGTGTGTGTGTGTGTGTGTGTGTGTTTGCATGGCCCTGTGGAGAACTGGCTCTGAGTGGTGAGGTAATGTTTGGCCAGCTTGCTGTGGAACTTGGCCTGGTCTCTGCTGTTTCCTCCACACTGCCAGGGTCAGCTATCCCGCAACCTCCCGCACACAACACGCACCGTTCCGTTCCCCAGACAACAACGGAGCAGATCTCAACCACGCCCAGCACCGTAAGCACCTGGGCCCTCATTTATCAAATGTTTGTAGAAGCTGTCCTATATTCCTTCCTACGAATAAAATATAGAATGTTCGTACAAAATCCTTCATGAAACATGCAGTGGCCACTCGTACGCATGTTCCTCCTCAATCATCTGGTGATAAGTCCCACCTGTGCGTACCCAGGTGCTTGTGTCCGTTCACAGTCATTTACATACAGAAACGCCTTCAATTAACCATATTGGTCACACCACATCCTCAGCTCATGAGGGGAGTCCCTGTGTTCTTCCCAGAAAAAAAAAAGATTGACAGCGAGATCAAGGCACTGGCTGCCAAAGTAGAAGAGAGCCAAACAAGTTGCAGAGATGGTAAACGTGGTCGGCACAGATGAGAGGTCCCTGACAGAAATAAAGAAAACATGGTTCAACAGAACCCACTGTGCGTCTGTTAGCAGAGTCCCCATACCAGGAGTGTCAGGTGGGAGTACCGCAAGGCTCTATACCAGGGCTATTCAAATGGCGGCCCGCGGGCCACTTCCGGCCCGCGGGCCCTCACCAGGTGGCCCGCCTGGCCCTATCCCCCAACCACCAACAGAAAAAACCCAGTTAAAAACAGTTTTTGCGTGCGAGTTTCAAAATTCCCACACTGATATTGCACTTGAACGCAACCAGTGGCGGCTCGTCCATAGGGGGCGCTAGGGCGCCGCCCCACCAGTCTCACAGGAAGGAGAAGAAGAAGATAGGAATCAAAATATATTTAAAAAAACATAAAAAGTAAACTAAACGATCTATACACCATATGGACTACGTGTGTATCTGCATTTAATTGTAGTTTAGTAATGGTCTTACTTTTAACACGGCTGAATCGTCGACGTACTGGATTTTTTTTCTATACCACGGATTTATGACCATATAACCTGCCTGATTTTATGCTTTTGGCTTCAGGAAATTAGCATGCTGCTGCGTTTGTGGCTCGCGCCGCTCCATAAGCTTTGGACTAAGAGTGGTACTGCTATTATTGTGAGTCTGGGCTTTAATTTAAACGCCTGCTTCTGAGGATATCTTGCATTGTGTGGTTACTGAGTGTTTTTCTCATTATGTGCAGCATCTATTTACGGCATCAAGTTTTTTTACAGCTTATTGAGTGTTGGTAGAAAGTGGATTCTATTGATTAGATTAGCCTACTCCCCTTAAGCGTGTGTGCAGTTTGTGTAATATATGGGTGAATGGATGAATATTAAGAATGTTTTTGTCAAAAAGATGACTTTTTGAACAACTTTGTTGCCGGAAGGGCTACTGTGACCGTCAGTTGTGTGACGCTGATGCATAAGAATCAATGGTAATTTGGCGTCCCCTAGTGGTGATATGTGGTTAGCGCCCCACCCAAAAAAAAACTCACCGGCCGCCACTGAACGCAACACCATTTTAGCAATCACAGACATATATATGTAGACACCCCGTGGACTGGTGCTGCCTATTGGAGCTGCCCATCTACGTACTCATGTCTATGTCTGCAGTTGACCAATAAAAACACACCTTTGGGACGCCGCAGCAGCAAGACTCTGGTTTCAATTTATGCTTAGAATGCGGATTATAGACTACACACCCGTTTTATTTTTGTTAACAGACCAAATAAAACCAGAGTTATACTAAAATAATTAAACTAAGAATGGGTTCAGTAGCGTTTTGTTGCTGAGGGAGAGGATGGCTGCTGCGTGATCTGACAGCAGGTGTCAAAAGGTGCGCTGAGGCGCTGTCACGGAGCGGAGAAAACACTGAGACAGACATTGACGGCAAAACTTTAGATACTGGAGCAATTTGTGACAGATAGATAGTTACTTCTCTGTAGTTTAGTGGTTTTTTGTATAAAGGAGGATGAGAAGGAAGGATGTCCAGCTGACAGCTCAGCTGTTTAGCTGGAAGACGTGAAAAGGAGCAGCAATTGCGTTTTATTCGTGGACGGAAATGACGGGAAACGTGGGTTTAGAGGTGGCGAGTGCATGAAGAGGTGGAGAATGAGGGAAAAAAATGTGTCCGTGTTAAAAAGTCTCTAAAATACAAAAAAAGGACTAAATAAACTAAAAATAAACTGTAAACACATTATATTGGACCGCATACATGACAATTTACCACATAACTCACTGTTGCTGCATCTTCTTTTGTTTTCTGGAGGCTCCCCCCCCCCAAAAAAAAAAAATCTAAAATCCGCTTTTAATCCAGCTTGGATGGAAAAATATGTGTGACAATGAGCATCCTGTCACCGGATCCCGATTGATCATGCACCTGGGCTGNATTTTACTTTTAACACGGCCGAATCGTCGACGTACTTGTCACGTGTCCTCTCGCGGGCGCAGCAATCTTTACCATTGACTTAATATGGGCTAACTGGCGCATGTGCAGTGGGTCCCCAAACCGTCCACAATGAGAAAGAATAGGAGAGCGTTTGGTCGCATCTTTTAGCGATCGTCGCCGCCTCACAGGGTGAATTCTGCTCAGACCAGGGGGAGGAGATCGCTGATTGGTCAGGTTGTTCACCCCGCCCTGAGGGGAGAACTTTCCACAGGCTAGCGCGTCGTGCTAGTTCAGTTGTTTGTTGTTGTAGCTGCTGCCGCGCACACCTCAACTATGGAGAAAACAAATACAGCTGCGTCTTTGAAAAGTGAGCCGTTTAGTAGGAGGACACAACAGGACAAACTTGGCCTTAAAGAGCTTGGACCCAACCAGCCGGACATTAAAATAAAGCAACAAACGCAGGACAGAGGGAGAAGTTACACAAGGACATTTTCCCAGCAAAACAATGCCAGCAAACAGTCTGATCAGCTCAGCTTTTATGTTGGAATATATAACTTCACGAACCGAGTGGATTTTTTTAACTACACCACACGGATTATGGCCATAACCTGCAGGTAACTGGGACACGAATATATACGTTTGGCTGACTGGTTAGCGTGCGTGTCTCCCACCCGGGAAGTCCGCGGTTCGAGTCCCACCCGGGCCCTGTTTTGTCCACCTTGTCACATATGTTTATTTTGCATAGCTGCTATGCTATTATTTGTTAATTTTCATTTAGTAGCTGCGATCGAGTTAATGCAGGTTAAAAACCATAAAAATGTTTGTATTACCAGCTCTGCAACTGTTGAATTGATGCCCATCATTAAAACAATAAGAAGACGTGCGTTGCTGTTATTTTAGTTGTATTTGTAGGAGTGGTGGAGGTAATCAGTCAAAATATTAAAATTTAATATTTAAATGTTGTCAGTAAAATACATAATAAAGATTTGGGTATCCGGCCCTAAGCTGATCCACGATTTAGAAATCTGGCCCAGTAGAGAAAGTAATTGAATAGGCCTGCTCTATACTCTCACCTATTTTATTCTCATTATACATCAATGATCTGACAAATGTTTGCAAAACACCACAACACTGTGCTATACGCAGATGATGCTGTCATTTTTACAAAAGCCAAATCTGTTACTGATGCATCAGAAAGGTTAACATCTGTAATTACTGTTGCACAATTCTTGTCTCCTGTTGAATTCTAAAAAACGCTCTGTATGTTATTCTCAAAACGGCTTTCATCAGATACTGGTTTAAATGTGTTGTTGAACAGTTGAAGAGCTCCAAACAGGAAGTCAAGTATCTTGGTGTTAACTCTGACTTTTAAAACCCATGTGAAAATGTTCCTTCACAGTATGATCCTTTGTCATATTGAATATTCCATCACAAATTGGTCAATGACAAGTACAACATTGCTAAAAACAGTTGAATCACTTTAATCATCTTTTGTGCGTTCATCCTGTGTGAATCTTCTAATTGCATCTTTTGGTTCTTTTTTAACAACATCAGCAAAACGAAGGTAATGCAGCTCTTTTCTGTGTTAAAAAAAGAACCAAAAGATGCAGTTGAATCACTTTTTTAAAAAGTGCTAAAAATATTTGATAGAAAACCTTGGTCTTATCATTATTGTCATATACTGGATAAATATGGAATACTGAACTTTGCTGCCCTGAGAAAGTTTAAGTTAGCATGTACAGTCTATAAGTTCCTAAATGGACTCACTCCACCACCCCTGACTGAGTTCATCCTGCTTAAATCCAATGTCACTGGTAGGGTAACAAGAGCCTCTGATAGAGGCGATTGTGTAATACACCACCTTTAGTCAACAGGTATTATCGATTAAAGGTGCTGAAATCTGGAACAACATCCCGGTGGCCATAAGAGACTGTTCAACACTTAAGTTATTCAAAATCAATTTAAAACAATGGCTCAGGGGGTCTCAGGCCTGTGATCACTAAAGCCCTTTTTATAAGACACATCATGCCGGCAAATCAGCGTAATATTACCGCAACGTGTGTCTTATGAGCGTGCCATGGTGGCATGATGTTGCGGAAATTTTGCAGCATTTGTGCCGCCACGCTTGATAGTAATATTGCGGTAATATTGCGGTAATATTGCGGCTTCGCCAGTCTTATAAGCCTCTATTATAAAACAATGCCGCCAATTTGCCGCAACATCGAGGCGGCATCTGGGAGCCTAAGGTCGTTTATAAGAGCTCATACCGTGGCGGTAATGTTGCGCAATCATGTCAGTTTTATAAAAGATTACGCGATGGCGGCATAAAGGAGGTATGGGGGCGGTCTCTACGCTGTCGCAATATTACTACCAAGCGTGGCGGCACGAATGCCGCAATATTCCCGCAACGTGTTTCTTATGAACGCGCCATGGCGGCATCACGTTGCGGGAATTTTGCGGCAATATTGCGCTGATTTGTCGGCACGGTGTGTCTTATAAAAGAGGCTACAAATGCACATTAAGCCTTGGTGCAACAGAGGGAGGTGTCATGACCACGTGATGAATTAATGCCGAGCTCCGGCCAGGAACTATATTGAAAATGAAAGTAAACACGGGCATAGGTTTCATTTTGTAAACAGAATCAGCTGTGATGGTAAACTGGAGCGATGCGGAGCGCCGGGAGCTTCTCTCCGTTAGATCTGCAGCTCAGATCATCTGACAGCTCACAGGGATGGTGGAGGACACACCTGTAGCTGCTTGTGGAAAAAAAACTTAAGGAGCGCGGCTTCGATCGCAATAAAAAACAAATTATGTCCAAGATAAACGGAAGTTTCACTGCAGCGCAGAGACCGCCCAAAAACCTCCTTTATGCCGCCATCGCATAATCTTTTATAAAAAGGACACGATTGCACCACATTACCGCCACGGTCTGAGCTCTTATAAACGACCTTAGGCTCCCAGATGCCGCCTTGGCGTTGCGGCAAATTGGCGGCATTGTTTTATAAAAGAGGCTAATGTTAGGCTGCTATGTATAAGTCTGCGTTACATGGTTATACATGTAATATTGTGTTTTTAATGACATTTTATATGTATTTATAGTGGTCTCATGAACTATTACTGAAGGTTTGGTTTTGTGAGTATTGTGATATTGTATCTTTTATGTTGTTATTATATTGTTTATAACCTGCCAGGGACTACCGATGAAAAGCAGCCTTAGGATGAATTCTGGCATATTTACATTCCTATGTTCATGAATATGAAAAAGTAGAGAAACGGACTGAATGTTGTTGTTTACAGTTTACATTTAAGGAGTTGAACAAGCTTGGAGTTTGTTGTCTGAGTGTCGAGCTGTCAGTCCGTTTGGTTACCCTGGTAACGCGTGTATGTTAGGGGTGCAGCATGGAGGAGGTTCTGGTAGTTATCAATAATTGAATATGGACTGATATCAAATTCATGCGGTTTGTCTGGAGCTCCAGATAACGGCATAGCTCCAGAAGGAAGCGGTATCTGCTCCGGAGCCACTCTGGATCCTCACCATTAGATCAGTGCGCTCACGGAGGACACGTTCCCTTCAGCGAGCACGCTCTGCCAAATCCTCACACACCAGATCAGCCATGCTACAAAGTCAGATTCCTGTCGGTCACAGGTGTCTTTTATTGGTTTTAGCACCAATTACTGTATGTAACTGTTTTTCCACCGACATAATTAGTGGATGAGGAACACGCGTGGATCACTGAGACCTTCAGTGTTGCAGTTCCCCCGTTCTTCCACTAGATGCTGTTCCTACGCATGGTCACAGCTGTTCTATATTTAGGAACGTTTTCACGCACAAGTACAAATTGGTAAATACCACACAATGCGTAAAATCGTTCCCACGCACGACATACGCACAGATCTGTGTGTAGTACGGTTGATAAATGAGGCCCCTGGTCTTTAACAAGGCGAAGGAAAAATAAAACAGTCCCGTCTCAACAAACCTGAGAGAGGTAGGCTCGTCCTGTCGGGATAAACTCTATCGCCTAAATGGCACTTAAGGAGGAAAATCTGGACAACAAAGAATTACAGTGATGCAGATACCGTCTTTGGCCCAAAGAGCACAAACAGAGAGCTTAGAGTGAGATACGAGTCCCCCAAGGAACACAGCAGTCCTTTGGCTCATTAACTATTTACACCAGAGACAGGCCTCCCTACTGCTCAGGCCCACCGCAAAATCAATTAGCCGTCATTAGCCTGGTCTCTGGGCATGCTTTCTCTGACAAGGAAGGATTAATCCTGCAACCAGTGCCTCCAGTTACAAAAAAAAACATCGCTATTGCAGTACATGCAAGCAAATACAGACACCAAGCTTTCAGCTCACACACGATTCTTTTAAACTCTCACACGCTTTTGACGATTCGGTCTCAGAGAACATCAATGCTATCTCTCCCTGTTCAACTCCCCTCTCCTCTTCCCGTTCTGCCTGCCAGTCCATGTATTTCTTCTATGTTTGTCAAATTCCCACTCAGTCCCCTTCTGCACTCTCACGGTGTAAATGCAGAGCAGGAAGGGTCCATCTAGGTCTGCTCCTCGGAGGTGTGGGGTTTCAGTGCGGAGATTTCCAATTGGCGGCAAGTCAACATGGTCAGGGTAATGTGATTAGAGCCGGATCGAGATCGTCACAGGGGACACATGGGCCTGATCATGGCCCAGTTATCCGATAGCGAGGCCGTATTTATCGACCTGGCCCGAGCGAGGATATTCCAGATATTAGAGACCCCGCCCATGCTTATGAAACCTGCGCTGGAGATCGCACCCAGATAACACAACTCTCACTTTCTGTCCACAAGCATGGAATTCCATCAGACGTGTTCAGACATCAGGGAGCAGAATCTCAATTGATCCAAATTCAGTTGCTCTGCCTCTCATCTGAATGACCAACAAACCAGAAGGTTTAAAGAGGTCTGCAGCCCTCTGAGTGTGTATGTTTATGGGAGAGCTAACAGAGCATTTACAATTCAATTACACAGATGGGGGGGGGGGGGGGGGGGGTCTGGATGACAGCCAGAGGGGAGATAAGCCTAATACACTAATATTGTGTTACCCAAGTGTGTTACCATAGGAACAGTTGAGGAGATTCAAAAGACTACAAAGACAATCAATCTTGAGAGAGCAGGAGGAAGAGGGAGGATGAAATGCCCTGGGACTGCTCCCACTCTCCTGTATCAGAGCAATAACTCTTCTAATGACCCCTGCTACCTCCTCTTTCCCTCCACAAGAGCTGCTATCTGTGAGCCGCTCCAAACACAAAGTGCAGCCACAGCTTGTTGTTACGGACTCATATCTAAGTTTTGACTCGCTGCTTTATTTATTTTGAAAACACAGTTTGGTCGTCGGCTACGTTGCTACAGTAATAATCAATCCCTATCACCTTGAGGGTAATTGTTCAGGCTTTTTATGTTCACCACAGGAATCCTGTTAGCCAAAAAGTGTTGGAGCATTACTAACGCGCAAAGTCAAAAACAGACTTGATCTTTCCCTCAAGCTTTTTGCTCTGCCAGTCTGAGATTCTTTAAAAATCAACCTATTTTCAGCTTTTCTCCTCCTGTTCCCACTGCTACAACTGCCTTCTTTGTGAAGGATGAGGTCATTTGATTTTTTTCCCCGCTGTGTTAAACTAGTGCTAACAAGTTGCAGGACCTACAGAACATGTTCTGTACATTAAGATATACATCAGGCAGTCAGTGGGCAACCGAGCCACAACCACATAAAGGGCTTATTATTCCAGCCAGAGTCTGCAGCGCTGCACTGGCAGGTTGAGACAAGGCTTTGATTACATACCGAATGATGAAATCCACACAGGCCTAAGAGCACAGCTTTACTGGCACAGCCCAGTGGAAAAGAAAGTTGCAACACTTGCACATGTGCACTTGTGTGTATGTGTGTGTGGGGGGGGGCAGAAATCAGTGTGTTTCCATGAAAATCTTGCATCTACTCACCAGTTTGGCATCTGAGTGCATTGAGGGAATGTGAGTAGAGGAGCAGGAGCTGCTGTGGGCGGGACTTTGCATGCCCATCATGTTGGAACCCATGGACATTTGTCTCTCCATCTGAGGATGGCAACAATATAGAAACGGTCAAACATGAAGATGTATTCTTGTACCACAAACACCTGCAGGTTGACTCAAGCTATTTAAGGAGTCTTTTTCACACCCTGTTGTTTTTTTTTACTATATGAGTATTACAATTAGGCGTGAGACTTACTCCCTAACCACTGTGGACGAGATGGGAAAACACTAGAACCTGATTTCACATGACGAGTGGCTCTGTGCACAGCTCTGTGTGATGATAACTGGAGCTGACCCAAAACAGGAAGCCAGAACGGAGGGACTTAACACAGGAAGCCAGTGCAATAGGAGTGTATGGGTGTATGTGTGACAGCCCTTTGGTGAGTGTCTGCCAGGCTAAAACATCAAACCTCAGACATGGTCTTTGCTGGTTGTGTTAACAAGAGTGAGTGAGAAGAAACCCCAGTTTCACAACAACTCTAAGCAAACGTTATGAGCCTCTGTGAGTGTGTGTGTGTGTGTGTGTGTGTGTGTGTGTGTGTGTGTGTGTGTGTGTGTGTGTGTGTGTGTGTGTGTGTGTGTGTGTGTGTGTGTGTGTGTGTGTGTGTGTGTGTGTGTGTGTGTGTGTGTGTGTGTGTGCACGCACACATGCACTAATGGCCTGCCTTTGACTGACCAGAGTTAGAGAGGTCACGAGTCCCAGCTAGAACCTGAATGTGAGGAAATCAGCTGGGTAAGCTGACAGGGGTGAGAGGTCACCTGTGCTGGGTGATAATGTGTTCAGTGTTCAACATGCAGCGCCAGCAGGAAAGAAGAAACCTTTGTTTCAGTGACTAAACACTTTTGGTGTGTGTGTGTGTGTGTGTGTGTGTGTGTGTGTGTGTGTGTGTGTGTGTGTGTGTGTCTGTGTGTGTGTGTGTGTGTGTGTGTCTGTGTGTGTGTGTGTTCTGCAGCCCCCTCCTTGCCTGACCCTCCCCTCCTCCCTGGGTGTCCGTAGAGAGTCAGGCCTAGAACCCGACACACAACCTTAATTGCAGCAAGTGTGTTTTGTGTAAAAATATCACTGAAACCTGCACCCCTTTCCTGAGCCGTCAATCTTCCCCCAAATCACTTAGCTCCTAATTTAATAAACATGGTAGGGATTTTTCTGTACCATAAACACTGCCTGACTTATGTTACCCTGAGAACATATGTTAAATCCTCAGTATCCTAATGTTAACTGCTTTCTTTTAGGATTTCTGTTGCACAATGTGGGTCTTCTAAATCTGTTGTAGAACCCTAGAAGGTGCTATACAAATACAATGCATTTACCATATTACAATAATGTTTGAATTCTAAGCCCACAGAATTCATCTATTTTTCTGTAGAAGATGGTTTGCTCAGTGTTCCATGGTAACAGGGACTTTGGGCCAGTGTGTTTCTGTGCAGGAGTTATAAATGATTATCATTTCACCTATTTTAGCTCGCTTCCTGAGCTGCCTGAGTTCATATAAATAAGGTTTGCATCCTGCAGACCTGGTGAGCTAACAGCAAATAACACTTTAATCCCAAGTGTCTTACAAACTGAGACATTTTACAGTGACTTATGCAATATTATTTCATAAACACTGCCAACATTTTGTTAGCATGGTTAAGTACAAGCATAAATATTGCTGATGGTGCTTTCACATCTGGGTCGGCCCAGCCCTGGTAGGTTAATTTTGTTCACATCTGGGTAGTCTGTGCGTTTTCCGTGCACAGCTGACCGGTTTTTTGGACCTGCACTCCGGCAAATTGGCGGCACTGTTTTATAAAAGAGGCTTCTGTATATAACGTCCACCGGACAGATTATAAACATGCAAAGGGGTACTTAAAATATGGTTTACTGCCCCCCCCCCCCAACGAATGAAAACACCACAGACTTCTCCGTGCGTCTTTTGCCCCGCCCACATGCTCAGAGACATACTCGCTCCTGAGAAGGCTGTGTAAACAATACCTAGCCACGCGGGGGCGGGCCGACGCTACCAAGACCGGACCAGGCCAGGCTAGATGACGCCATAAAGCAGTAAAGTGTAGCCTTTTGGGATAGTTGTGTAAAGTTTTATAAAATAACATTGCATGAATGGCTCAGAATTTTAGGAGACTGGATCTTTAAAACAGCAGGTCTCCACTTTGGTCTTGGCTGCACTTGGACTAGCCGTGAGCCCATCAGTCCTACACTCGTGCTTCATGCAATCTGTTGTTACTCACAGGCATCAGCACAGCCGAGGAGCCAGGCATGGTTGGGTCTGGCAGAGTTCCAGGCATGGAGGCTGGCAGAGGCTGTCTCTGTCTGTTCCGTAGGTGCAGTAGAGAGGACAGAGAGCCTGGGACGGGCCTGAAAGGAAACAATCGTCAGGTTACTTCTTTAGTCATGTGCAAACGTTTGCCAAAAAATATATGAATATTAATAACAAAGATAATATTTTTCAGTGCCACATTCTAACAAATATAGATGACCTATCAGATAAATCCTCATTGAATCGTGTCTAAGATGCACACACGGAGTGTTGTGACCTAATGACAGAAGAAAACGAGCAAAAAAACCAAGATGAGATAATATTCTATTATTGGTTAGCACATAATTATGTTTCATTGTAAGTTGTGTTGTCAGCAGTATTCAATGAGGATTTTGCATGAATTTCTAATTTGAACAGCAGGAGCTCAGGAGGTAGAGCGGGTTGTCCAGGAATCAGAGCGTTGTAGGATCGATCCCAGCAGAGAATGCTGCTGTTGTCTCCTTGGGCAAGACACCTAACCCGCCTTGCCTGCTGGTGGTGGTTGGAGGGACCGGTGGCGCCAGTGTACGGCAGCCTCACCTCTGTCAGAGCGCCCCAGGGCAGCTGAGGCTACACTGTAGCTCATCATTTATCATTTATCTGAATTTATTAAACAATCCAAAATGTTAACAAAAGTCTAAACTGGCTGCAACAAAATGTTTTAGAAGAGTTTTGGGAAAAAGAAACACTGAGTAGATTTATTGTGCTTTTATATCATTTGTGATTGCTAAAAAGGTTTTTGCATCTAAACTTGACCGTTCCTTCTGTACATCTGTGTCAACATTTCTATTATTGCAGTTTGCACTTTTACTGAATCCATAAAGTCAGAATAGAAATAACCATGTGTAGTCTTCACATTTAAACAAAAACAATGCATGTAGTGAGACTGATGAATAGTGTTGCCAGTGAAAGAGTAATATTTTTAACAACCACATGAAATAAAAGTGGAAAAAGAAATCACTTTCAGGAATTGCTGCAGCAGTGGAGGCCCTGTGGGAAAACCTTTAGCAGCCACAGAAGCGTGTTGGGACCAACAGGCCTAGGACCGCATTAATAAACCGTATGCACAGAAGCCCAGATGGAGCTCAAACTAATGACAGCACTCACACAACCTTCATCTGCACGCTGTCACATCATCGATACAACTGCCAACAAATCCCTGCTCATACGAACACTGATTCCCAGCCGCACACCAATATGCATACAGTTTCAATCCAGCCTAAAAATGGCCCTTGCTGCATGCTTATTTAATAGCCTGCAGAAGGAGAATCAATAACTCCAGTTATCAGTATCATCAGGGTGAACGCCGCCGCTCACCACTCGATAGAGCTCAGTTTCCCCGAGCATTACGAAAGTGGTACAAGGATGAAGCATTTATGCTAGCTGTGCTGAATAAATTCATGGAATCATCACAAACAGGCTCATCAGACGGGTGAGAAGTGACGGCCAAATAGAGGGGCTCACCAGAGCTAAAGCTCTCCCACCTGAATAAATACCTGTATTTATACAGGCCTACATGTGCATTTATGCTCCAGGCATTTTACACACACACACACACACACACACACACACACACACACACACACACACACACACACACACACACACACACACACACACACACACACACACACACACACACACACACACACACACACACACACACACACACACACACACACACACACGCACACGCACACGCACACACACACACACACACACCACACACACACACACGCACACACACACAGGACCATTACCTTCTTGACTGTGTGTCATTCCTGTCTAACATCCTAATTTTTCACAATCACGCTCATTTAAAAACACGAATGACACCTAAGCAGCGGTGCTGGTCCAAACATTTCCACAGAAGATCACGACGAGGCCTGCAGTGCAGTCTGCAGCCACACAGTAGTATTTATAACACATAACACTTCCTTACATTTGGCATGTTTCACCTGTGCTGTCCTGCTCACTTAAATTACTTTATTTCAACTTTATTGATCCTAAAGGCCTAAAGGTGTATGCTTCCTCTGTTAGTCTAGTTGTATTTACACTTCACTCATGGATGAAGAGTTGCCACAGCATCAGGAAAGCAGACAGGACAGACACAGGTATGTCAAAGCCTCCTTTGAAGCAGGTTGTACTTCTGCACCTGTCTGTTAGAAAAGCTAACGCAACGTGTGTGTCTGTCACCACGGCACACATCAAAACACAACCTGCTGATCCAGTGGAGGGAAAAACAACACCGCCGTGTGACAGCACTTCCTCTGAGGATTAACCCACCGCTGACTCTGCTGATTCATTAAGATGTGAATGAAAGAGATGACACAACGATGTAGACGTGATGAATATTTACAAGTGTGATAGAGTTTTGTGCTGAAAGGCAGATCTTGTGTTTAACAGAAATGTCTCTAGTAAATAAAGTTATTTCTGAAACCATTTTAAAGTTCTATTGATGTTCTTCACTAAAAGTTTTCACTAAAAGGTACGTGTGTGTGTGTGTGTGTGTGATGACAATAGCCTGGGCTGTGGGCCTCAGGGGGAGCAGGTAGACACGTTTTCCTGACCCTCTGCTCTCACATTACTGAGTGCCTTAGCCCAGCTCTCTCCAGAATCCCCGCCCAAGAACCAGCACCGTACCACTACCCCCACCCTCCTTCACTCCACTATGACATCATTACTAGATCTTCTTCCCTCCCTGGATCCCTCGTTTACTTTTTGTTTTGCTCTCTTGTTCCAGAGTCAATTTTCTAAGTCGTTCTGGTATTTTCTTTCCATTGGAGCAGAAATGACAACCGCCCTTTGTTCTGCTAATCCTGTATAACTCTCTCCTGGACCTCTTAGCGTGCCCAAACATCAACTCAAGTCCCTCTGCTCCAACAGCACACACACACACACACACACACACAGGCTGAGTTTTACTGTCCCAGTACCCAACTCCAGCTCGAGTGTAGGGACCTAAACACGAGAGGCTTGGCTGTCATCCAAGACGAGCGAGAGAAGGCGAGGTGCAGTCAGTCCACTGACTCACGTCCTTCCCTTTTTGACTCTGCTCCAGCAATGATGTAATGCTCCCTGGCTTCTCGCCCTCCCCCCACCCAGTGCCTCCATACCCCTTGATTTCGTCCCTCCCTCTTCTCCTCTCACTTTTCCCTCTCTTTCTCTCCTCGACACATCCAACATCACTGCACTGGCTCCACACTGGGTGAAGTCACTGCAAGCTCTGGGTAGACTTTGCAGCAGCTAAAAACTTTTGAACGTAACCAAAACAGCCCAGGGCCACGTTCCAGACATTTGGGAGATGGTGGTGCGGTCTCCATGGAAACAGAGGTAAACAGAGCAAGAAACAAGGGCCTCAAACAGCTTGCAGCTGCCTGGCTCTCTGAGTAAACACTACACAGGACCTGCCCCTGATTTACTGCCTTTAATCACTGGTGGGAGGAGAGTGCCATGGGGTTTGGACTGAGGAAATAATACGAATCTGATCAAATAAATCAGTCGTAATGGGTTACGACACAGGCTGACTTTTATTAGCGTGATGGATGCGTAAAGGGTGCTTCACTAGGATGGGGTGTCCTAACGTTAGGGCGCCTGATGTTGAAGTAGGACCAATGAGTGGTCGTCGTCAATAATACTGAATCAATGAGTTGTTTTAATAACTAAAAATGTATTGTTTTGACTCCTCATGATTGAGGAAAACAAGGCTGAGCATGTCAGTGCAGCTCAACCAGCAGTAATAATTTGCATCAGTCACTTCTTAACAAGCTAACCTGGCGTCTGTCATCGGACTGGGTCTGTAACAGCTGGCACACAGCTTCTCCCACTATTTACATTCCATCTTTGCAGCTTTCCATCGGAAACTTGATGACTTATTGTGTTAGTCCCTCTGTCAACTTGTTTTTGTCTTGGTTCACGTTATCGCAGTACATATTTCCAACACCTTCTGATACCATTTTATCCCCGCTTTCATCCAAACATGATGTATCTTTTCCTTTCCCCTGTGCAGACACGTGTTCTGTCCTCCCCTCCACCCAACCAGCCACCATCCTGGTATAAATGCCCCTCTCCTCAACCTACCTGATCCTTCATTTCCTCTCCTCCATCCACCTCTGATCCCATTTTTCCTCCTCTGATCCCTCCCTCTTTTATACATTTCCCCAGATTGTGATCCCTGCGCTCCCTGAAGCTGCGAGGCACATCCCTGAGTGTGAGTTGCTTGTGCAGGAGCCTGCATGTGTGGTGGCCCCGGGGCAGGGATGACACAGACCCGCTGGAATGAGAGGGAACAGAGTCTGGGCGTTCCTCTACAAACGCACTGTTAAACCCACTGCAGTACACAATGAGCTCATCTTAATTCAGGTCAGATGTACGTCCTGCTTTGTCCTCTTTGGTTTTTTCTCTACTTTCGTTTTTGCAATCGATTACTCTGAATGCATCTGTCTACCTAATATAAAAACTAAATGAAATAAACGTCTTTTTCATAGAGGTTGTTCTCTAGCTGAATACCTCAAACTTTTCAAGTGAGGGACCCAAACCCCTCTCATTATCACAGCTTCCTAAATAAATCTAAACATTTGTAAAGCTAAAGCAGTTCTGCTCCTGAAGTGGAACAATGCTTTAGATAAATCAGCAGAGTAGATTGTGGGAAAATGTGACAATGATTATTGTGCAGTGGTGTATCAGCTAATCACATGACAGCACCTCAGTGCTGTTAGGGCATTTAGATGTGGTGAAGATGACCTGCTGAAGTTCTGACTGAGTATCAGAATAAAGAAATAAAGTGACTTTGAATGTGGCAGTATGCTGTTGCTGCAGACAGGCTTTTCCAAGTATTTCAGAAAGCACTATTCTACTGGGATTTTCACCCACAACCTCTATAAATCCTAGAGAAGGGTCTGAAAAATACAAAATATACAGTGAGCAACTGCATGACTGAGGTCAGAGGAGAAGAGGCAGACTGGTCTGAGATGACAGAAAGGCAACTATAAAACGTTTAAAACATTTTTCATGCCTCTTAACGTCCTAACATAGTACAGCTATAAATATGTGATGGAGATTGAAATAAACAAAACAAAAAAACTAATAAAGTGGTTCTCTTGCATGTGACTAAAACCTCCACCAATAACGGTTTCGGACCAGAACCAACCACTGGACCATCCGGTTGAACCGCCGCACTTCCCTGGGTCCTCCACTCACGACACACTCACGTATTCAGCAACAGAACACCACTGGTGTGAGAGGTTCTCCGCTCAATAATATCAGAGCAGGAGAAACAGCCGGCTGCTACCACTTCAACTTTAGGACAAACTACCAGAGTCCCAAAAAGCAAAACACCATTTGAAGTCACGGACAACTAAAGACGTTTGGACCTAGAAAACGGAGACTGGTGTTTAGCGCTAGCTCGTTTCCTCTGGTGATGTGGGTTCCTGGTTCTGGCAGAAGCATCTCTGGGAAGATACCTGGGGGGAGGGGGGGTTTTCCATGACTGTGTTTGCTTTCAAAAGCTAGCTTGTTTACAGATTCGCTATTACAGCTTTAACCAGAGCAAGGTCTGCAGAACAGCATCTCTGAACCACAACACGTCAAACCTAGAAGCAGATGGACTCCAGCAGCAGAAGACCACACCAGGTGTCTCTCCTGTTAGCTAAGGACAGGAAATGGAGGCTAATTTACACAGGATCACCAGAACTGGACCAGTCTCAAATTTCTATTTAATGATCCCAGATGGAAATTAAAGGAGTCATCACCTATAATACCGTGGATATCTACGTCCTATTATAGTCTTTTAGGCCATTAAAATAAATTTTATTGGAAAAATAAATTAAAAATGTGCTTTTCTGATCCTTTTTTGTAAAGGGCATATTTTCTCGTGAGATCACACGCGATATTTCGGCTGTGCTGGACGCACGCGGGACTGAGGAGCGCGTTGATTGGTGGAAGGAAGCAGGAAGCAGCTTCAGCATCTTGCTCCAAAACAACAAAAGTTATAACTGAACCCGACCTGGCAGTGACCTACGGGATCTAACAGTACGAGCCCGAGCCTCGCCTCGTGCGTAATGGCTTCCTCGCTTGTTGTTGAGTTTTTTTTCAGCGAAGCGCCGTAAACCAGAAAATGATGGGACGCGGCATTGGAGATCTGTAAACAGTCTAGATGGGACAAAGCAAGCTAAACAGCCTGGCATCGGCTCATCATGCTGTTGTGAAGATGGAATACACAAACCGTAACACGGATCAGCAACGGTAAGACATCATTGATGCGTTTCACGTTATGAAATGAGCTTTGTTGTGCTGGTTTGCTCGCTGCTGGCCTCATATTTGGTTATATCTGGCCTTTGTGATGTCATATAGGCCAGAGCTCAAGTTCTGGTGTTGGAGTGCGCGTGCTGGTGGGGTGCATGTGAGCTGGTTGAAGAAGGCAAGATTAAACAAACGTGTCAATGTTAAATATCGGCTTCTCAGCCAGTGAAAAATCATTAGGAAGCCATTATAGACATTTGTTCAAGTGGAAAAGTGAAAATTTCAGGTGATGACTCCTTTAAATGTTGTAACTCATTTTACCAAGCTACAATAAAAACAATATAAAATAATAGTAACTACAATAATTTCATATTAGTTATTGTTCCTCGGGGTGGTTAAAGATGCTGATGGCTCCGGTAGGTCTGTGCTACAGCAGAGGCCTCCGACTGAAGACGCTCTGTTGTTGCATGATGGTGTCATGAAGAGGATGCTCAGGGTTGTCCATCATCTTTTTTAATTTTATGAAGAATCCTTCTTTGCACCATCATCTCCAGTGGTTCAGTAGTCCCCAGAGCAAAACCAGCTCTGATGCTGCTACCCCAACAGGAGATGTCCGAAGACATTACACTCTCCACAACAGAACCTCAGTCATCTGAATATTTCTGCAGATGAAAGGTCTCTCACTTGTACTGGAAGACTGAAGTGAAAACAACATGAAAGTGTGAACCTGGCCTTGTGTCACAGTTACAGCTGCTGGTGGTGTAACGGCGAGAGGGAGAGATCCTTGGCCCACTTTAGTATCAACTTAACTGTTGTTGTCAAAGTCTTAGAACAATACAGAAGTAGCCTTGATGTAATCCATGCAACACAAAAACACACTGAATTTCACAGTTTCTAGGAGGTGCAAAAATCGCAGAGATCATGTGAAGATGATATCGATAAAAATTAGAATTTTACATATTTAGCTTATTGGTTATTGTAGTCCTAAATATTGTGTCAGCCTATCACCAAATCTCTTTGTAGAGAGATGTGGTTTGCACAAGAAGTAAATGTATCACTTTAGACTTTGTATGAAACCCTTCTGGGAAGACGGCATGAAGGACAGCGTGTGTTTGTTACTTCCCTTATGGGCAAAGCAAGGACCACAAGTAGCTGGGTGACTGAGGTGTGAAATATGGTGTGCATTTAAAGAAGCATGGGAAACAAAACCGCATATAGACTTCCTACAAGGCTCTGCAAGATGGTGAGACGTTGCATGCAACAAACCCGGGGTGGAACATCACCAATGTTACAAACAGAACAATGCTGAAAGATTTCTCAATCAAATTGTAGTATGCTTTTAAGAACAGAGGTCCCATTTACACAAGAATAAACCGATATCAACGTCTATCTAACAAAATATTTTAAATGTTTGACCACAAAAATAAAACGCCGCTTGACATCAGCAAGTGGTTTCAAAAAATTCTCTTTTTATGTCGGCACTGAGAAGAAACGATAATATTTATTTATCAGCTTAACACAGACCTCCACTCAGCCACTAACGTGTGTGTACTACATACCTGCTGGGTGAACTTTAGAGAAAAAACCCAACACGTGTATGAGCTGGATATTACTCTTCCATTCAAATAAACATGTTTAACAGGACAAAATGGCACACGTAACCTAAACTAAGAACTTAACTCAAGATAGCTTACTATGGTGATCACATTCCCAAAACAGCTGCTTTCCACTTAGCCGTGCTGTGTAATGGAAACAATTGGACTAAATGGCTCCACTGAGCCAAAGAATGTCATATTTAATGCCTCATCCCCACACCCATCTACCCCATCTCTCTGCTTCCTGTAAGTCAAAAGGTGGAGGTTTCCACAAAACGTTGAGTCTCACATAGCTGACTAGTACTGTCCAACACGTTTAGCTCTGACGTTACTCAGCACCAGATGTTTAGAAGCAAAAGGCAGAGGGCATTCAGAGCAGCTGGACGCTGCCTCCCTTTGTGTGATAATGATAGTTGTGACTTTAGGATCTGCAGGTTGTTTTTGATGCCCACTGGTTTGTGTCAGAGCAGCTCCCCAAAGACCTTGTCTGAGGTCTGGGAGCAGAGGAACGTAAAGAACAAAGGTAGAGAGTCTTCGAGTCCCACAGCTGCAAGGCCCGGCTCAAAGTAAATGGACTGGAGGAAAACCAATCCTAATAGACTCCAAGCCTCCGAGCGCTTTAGTAAACATTGTGGAGCAGTGAGAATGACTTGCACTGGATGCTGAGGGCTCACAGGAACACTAACAAGCACACGAGCTTCAGATCCAACTGGTTGTGCTGTCATGTCAATGCAGTAATTATAACCAAAAGTTTTAGTTTCAGAGGTTTGATCAGCGACTAAATCTCCTCCTAGTGAATGACTGATCTGCTCGTGTCACTGTCCCACAGACCAAAGCAAAGCTGCCTGTGAAAGGACACAGAGACCAGTCAGAAAGGTGTCTCACTACCTTGTGAACGTGCCAAGCTGGGTTTTGTTCGTGTGTCAGGATTCCACAGCAGTAGAGCTGCAGCTTCAGCATCAGCAGCTCAGAAGTTGTGACTTTTCTACGCTGTCACCATTGAGCTACTGAACCCCAGTGGTGCTGTGATGATTCCAAGCTGTGGGGTGAGGTGGAGAGCCTTTAGTGCAGTACGGCGTTTGTAATCCAGGTAAACTCAGGTGAAGCGGGTCCAGGAGAGTCTCGGTTACTGCCAGTGATTGCTGCTCCTCCGAGGGGATGAAATTCCATCCCTGTGCTCAACAAAGAGCCTGACAAGGTGTCAGTCTAGCTTAGTGATGGGCCTCCCATCCAATATTCACCAGTTCCTCAAGCTGTAAGTCTACACAGGCCAGCTTCAGCACAGAGCCGGCCCAACACTGAGCCATCTCAATGTCTGCCTAACCTACCACAAGCCTGGTTTACGGTGACAAAGCCCTGGCACGAGTGTGAAGGTGGTTGAGGCACAAGGAATGGATCAGGTCAGCTGAGGGTATGAGGGAAATAATGATTTGATAGGTTCTAGATAAGAAAAAGAGTCTACTAACAGATTATGATGAGACTGAAGCTCACAGAGTGATGATGAAGTAGAAGAACTCCACATGTCTGAAGGAGAGAAGCAGCACCCTGAGGCGGCTGACATTCCCATACGTTGAAAAGAGCATGAAATGCTAAACTCTTGTAAAAGCAGCCATGGCTGAGGCTTCAACAATGACCTCATCCAGTCCTCTGGGACTTTATTTGGCACGCTGTGCTGTGGGACAATACTGAATGAACAGCAAAACATGAATCGCTGGCCCCAAATACTCTGCTCTAAATGTAACTAAACACTGAGATTACCTCAGAGACCATGGGGGGATGACAGCTGGCATGAACACAAAGGGGCCCGGCTCGGGCAAAGCTGACAGGGGCACACTCGAGGTGAGAGGACAAAACCTGCCACCAGTCAGATAAACTAGTCAGTCAGAAATGATCATCAGCTGAGAAAGTACAGTAGGAATACCCAGCAGCAGTGTTGTGCTCTTTTAACACAGCAACAGAGATCTCACTCACCCTATCTGTCTGTTTGTGGAGGGAGCCTGAGTGATAACGGAGCTGGACTGAGGAGACGGCAGGGCCTGCTGGATCACTATGCTGGTATCATGATTGGCCATCCGTGAGTGGGGGTGCTGGTGCTGGCCTTGACCCGCTTGGCCGTGCAGTGAGATGTTCTTCAGAGAGGAAAAGAGGAGCAAGCAGAGAACATGTAGTTAGAGTGGCAGCAGAAACAGCTGGATGTTGGTCTCCACGTGTTTTCACGCTGAGTTTATAACGAGGAATTATGAAAACTATCATCCACAAGGCTCTCTCTTCCATTTGGGACGCATCGGGAATCTAATGAAGATCAGAGAGGGAACTCTTTATTATTTATGATCATATACACTCTGAAATAAATCTGTTTTGATTGAAATAAGAAGGCATATCTCCTATAGGGTGTTTTGTGATTTACATAAATCAAATAAATACGTAACTTATTTCTCATTCAGGTTTCCGTGGGTCCAGGTACCTTTGGTGCTAATCTCTGCATCTTGCCCGCTCCACTCCCACATTGTCTTGCTCTGACTCGCCTCCTGCTGACTTAGCAGAGCCTCCCATCATAAACCACGCAGACTGGGCCGACCAGACACGGCTGACCCGAGCACAGACAAGCTCCAGAGACAAGCCTCCCAAGACAACAGCTTAGCTGCACTGCATAACTTCCCAGACGTTAAATAAGCAGTCTGTCTGGTGGTGAGCTGAGTAGTACCATATCTCAGGTGAAGGTGCCTCAGGGCAGATCTATAATGCATAAATGATTACATCCTTTGACAAATTCCCGTATTTGTTGGACTTTGCTCTCACACAGACACGGCGCTTGGCCAGTCTGTCTGGTTTTGCCGTAGCTGAGAAAAAGTTGTCTCTGAGGTCTGGTTTTACTTCTTGGCAGAAATTTGACGACGCCCCTCAGGAGGTTTTGGAAGTTCCAGGTGAAGAACCTGATCCCTACTCTTTTTACTCACGGTGGGCGACAAACCTCCATCTGCTAGCACGGTCTGTCACAACTGACAAAGTAAAACCAGTGCTAACCAAGTGTTGCATCTAGTGCACAAGGAAAGGCATGTGTGTAACACCAAAATGAGAAAATACACCATATGATAATACAGAGTGGCTATTTGCTTTTTTAAGTCCCCAGTGTGGTTACAAGAGGTCTAGGTGTTCAGAGTCTATTTAGAGTGCTGCATCAGCTCAGGGAAGGCAGGCAGCTATTTGTGACGGGGCTTATGATGGCTCTAGATAACGCATCATGACCTAAACCCTGTTCAGCGGTGGCTTTTGGTTTTTCTGGGCTTTTTCCTTTGAAACCCAGTGTGCTATTTGAAGTTTACCTGTTTGCTGTCCTCCTCTTCTTGGGCTTTGCAAAACTCTTGCTCAATGGAGCAGTCCAGCTCACTAAACAATCCCACCTCTTCACAGTTCTTCAGGAAACGTGTTGGAGTTGGCGTTTGGTCTGGAAATCAAATGTTGTCAGTTCGCTGCATTTATGTCGTCTTTATTTTGTCATTTGTATGAAGAAGAAAATGCCCAAAAAACTGCATGAAAATTGAGAGAAATACATGTTATTTTGTTATTTTTGTTCTTATCTTCCTTGTCTATTTTAATAACATATAGAATCAACCAGAAACATGACATAAGGTGACACTACATGACAACATGTCTGTGTAACTGAAAAATGTTGTAACTGTAACTTTTGCTGCCTCTTGGCCAGGACTCCCTTGAGAATGAGGCTTTTAATCTCAATGGGACCTTCCTGGTTAAATAAAGAATAAATACATGAATAAATAAAATAAACTACAGTGCATTTTACACAATGTATATACCTGATTACTGAGCTGAGTTTTGTGGTATAATTTGGTACTTTATGCATTTTAAGTGTTACCTTTCTTTTCTTGTTTCACTTTTTAAACTATTTAACAGCCTAATAATGTTACATGTGCTCCTTTTATTGATGTGAACCAACCTGCTGTCACCCGACGACTCTTTAGAAAAGTGTTAAGTGTGTTGCTTGGTGGCGATGGGGGCAGAGGAGTTAAGTGGCCGCCTTGCAGTCCGTTGCTGTCGTTGTGTCCTTGGGCAAGACACTTAACCCGCCTTGCCTGCTGGTGGTGGTCGGAGGGACCGGTGGCGCCAGTGTACGGCAGCCTCACCTCTGTCAGTGCGCCCCAGGGCAGCTGTAGCTACGATGTAGCTCATCCCCACCAGCGTGTGAATGGGTGGATGACTGATTGTGTTGTGAAGCGCCTTGGGGGGTCTAAGAAGGCGCTATACACATACAGGCCATTTACAATTTTTACCATTTGCTTTAGGCAGATGCTCCTCGGCAGCTTTTTTTTTTTGCTGACAAAGACCAGATTCCAGCGGAGGTCTCACTGACAAGCTGCAGCATTCATCCTGACATCATGGGGGGGGGGGGGGGGGGGGGTATACTTGCATATCAGGTTTCAGACACTCCGAGGTGATTTTTTTTATGATCATGGCTGTTTCAAAGGCTAAAAGCATATTTTTGTTCTGTTTATCTTTTCTGGCTGAAATGGAGATTAGCTCACTTAAACGTGTCCTGTTGTTATTTATTTATTTATTTATTTATTTATTTTCTGGGAAACAGAACCTATAACCGCAACTCTAAAAAATGAGCTGAAGCTTACAGACAATATTTCTCCTGACTATCTTTTGTCCAGTTCAATGTTTAAATAAGAGAAGCATTCAGACCGCTAATGACCCCCATGGCCTAAACAGTGTCAGTAATAAAGAGGCTCCAATCTGAATCAACAATGGTTTATGCTGTAATCCTTCTAGGAAAAGAGATCTATATGTATGGATTTCTTTGGCATGACCCTTGAGTACTGAACAAGGAGACTATCTCCTGTTCTCCACCCTTATAGATGCTACATTCTGCAGACTAAAATCACTCAAATGACTGAAAGTTTCTCATCACCAAAAAGCAATAATGAGCAGAAATTCAGCACAAAATGCTGATTAGTCCGCTCCTACGTCAGCGTCTCTGCATATCCTGCTGAAGTCTGCACAGTTGGTACGCTCTGAATGGAACTGAGCTGAAGGCTAACGTACCATATGATTTACATTACTGTAAACAGCTTGCCATAAAGGTTTCTAATGACAGACAAGAATGTGTGTGCATGAGTCACCTTGGCACACATCTGCAAGCAAAGCTGCTCAGCTCCAACAGGGAAGAGTCTGTTGATGCCGTCATAACTCACCTGATAACATGTTGTCATTCTTTATGTTGGGGAATTTAAGGGTCATCTCATGTTTGTGTCGATGGATCATCAGATGGTCTTCCGTGGGGAATCGCTGTTCAGTTTGGAAGAAGAAGAGGTATGTGAGTATTAGTTACACTAACTGGAAGAAACAAAAGTCTATCACCGCTGTCTGTTTAGCTTCAAAAGTGATACATCTGCACTTTTGATGCTAATTTCAATCATTTTCAGTCCAGCACCTGAGAACTGAATGATTTGTTTGCCTGTTTAAGACACTTACAGTTTTTTTCGATTGCTAAAACTCAAAAAGCAAAATTGAGGCACGATTTTCACAACCTCTACTTCTGTTCCCAATCGCTTGACTCAATTTATCACTACTCAAGATATCCTTCTCATATTAGAACTCTGATTTTCCTCCTTTACACTCTGATGTCAATTTCACATTACCTTGCTGTCAAAACACAGCACACAATTATCAGGTTTACACACACTTCTCACATAAATCCTCAAAGCTTCAATCAACAACACACAAATATTCAAATCTCTAAACTTTCGGGTCTGGCGAGCAATTCGCAATAAGGGACTGCAGCACAAAAGGAGGCTTGACGCTGTGCTGTGTTTGATGAGCAATGGAGAACAGAGACAACAGACAACAGAGATGGAGAGGGGTACGTATGGGAGTAGGAGGAGGAGGACGGGGAAGGGAGGAGGAGGAGAAAGAGGAGGAGAAGGACCAGGAAGGGGAGGAGGAGGAGGAGAAAGAGGAGGAGGAGGAGGACGGGGAAGGGGAGGAGAAAGAGGAGGAGGAGGAGAAAGAGGAGGAGGAGGAGGAGGAGGAGGAGGAGGGGGAAGGGGAGGAGGAGGAGGACAAAGAGGAGGAGGAGGAGGACGGGGAAAGGGAGGAGAAAGAGGAGGAGGAGAAAGAGGAGGACGGGGAAGGGGAGGAGGAGGAGAAAGAGGAGGAGGAGGTGTGGCCTTTGAGGCCTGTCAGGGCTTCATGAGGCACTCGAGGCGGTACTTCCAGCGCTGTTTGGACCAGGAGGACATCGCCTGTGATGTTGACGAGGACCTCTGGCCAGACAGAGACCGGAGGCATGAAGCCCCATGAATATGCTTGAATGGGAGGAGGGGGGGGGGGTTAAAAATAAAGTGCTTTGTCTCTAAATGTGTGTGTGTCTAATGGTTGCCTATGAGAGAAGTGGGCATTGTAATAGATTCAGTGTGTTCCATTTCTCTAATTGTGTTTTCAGTTTTGCTCTTCAGTGTTGTATCCATGCTTGGTAGTGTTCTGCCAAGTGCTACTTGTGTTTATTCAATGAATGGTATGTGTGTGTCATGTGAAAAAATGGCCGTGTTTACCAAATGAAAACACGTGTTCCATTTTGTTAACGTGTTACGAGATTTGATGGCAGAGTTGTTTTGCAAAGGGATGCCAGGGTTTAGCAATTTGTGTGTGATGTTTAGGGTTTTGTGTTTGCAGTTTTGAAAGAAACGTACAGTTTTGACAAACGCGTTTTAGCAATCGAAAAAAACTGTAATCCTGACAGTTCAAGCATGAAAAGCTAAACTCAAGGGATGAGCCATTGTTGCATCGACACTAACAAAGCAGCTTGGCAAAGAGATGTTTTAAATTAGATCAGCCTGTCACAAAGACACAGTCTGTTCCAATGTTTCAGTTGAATCTATAAAAAAACAAAAGGTAACATAATTCAACACAAGGGGAATCGATGGTGCATTTCTCAGGTTCTGGATCAGGGTTGGGATAGATTCCTTTTCTCCATTTATTAAAAATACAACTTTCCGATCTGCTGCAAAAAGTTTTTTTTTAAGATCAGAACTTCTTCTTTTGTCCTCCACCCCACACTTTGATCAACTGGACAGAAAACTAGTAAAATAACAGTCCCGTCTATAAAAATCATCCAGAAAACCTGGAGAAATATTGATCAAGAACACTTCCAATTATTACAGGAAAGTCTGGCTGCTTGGAAGCAAAACATAGAAAACTAAAGGTGGTTTCAGCCTTTGGTTTATCCCCACACTGACCTGAGAACAGCCAGGAGCGTTGCACACAAACAGCCTTTCCTGGTCTGAGTTCATCCCTCTGGCCAGAGTCTCATAAAACTATAGAAAAAGATTTTTAAACAAAACAAAGTCACTTCAGAAAGGCTTGCAAAAGTATTTTTCAATTGATAATAAATACATTTTAAAATATTGAACTTGTTGATAAACCGTAATACTTATACTCAGTAGATGTATCAGAACAACTGTAGAAGTGCATCACTAATCATGTTTTAACTGAACTTGGCTAAATCTGTTCTGCACTGTCGTGTTGATCTACAAAATATAAACTTCTAATAGATGCGTCAAACCAGTGAAATTATTTCTGATGTTGAAGTTAAAGTCAGGCAGTCGTTTAACGGTTTAGATGTTTTGAGAAACATTCTGTAAGGTAAGCAGTGGACAGTTAGTTAAGCGCTGAATTCCTTTTATATAACTTGAAATCCAAAGTTCCTTACAGCTCTAAACACAGTTTTCATTTGCAGCAGGGTTGGCTCTGAGTTCGGAATCAGAAAAGGTCAAAATAAATACCCTTCAGTGTATGCATACAAACTAAATCATAAACAACATGAACAATATTTTGTGAAATGAATGACTCCATGACTAATAAGTCATGTTTTACATCAGAACTCCTTCACAGTTCAAAGCCAACTTTGAAATCTTTGCTATGATAATAGAAGACTATTATTTGCTGCAAAAAGACGAGTTTTGGTTGCAGAAAAAGTTGTAGAAACGTAATTCTGTTGCAGCATATCTGGTTTTTAACACACACTTTGCTGTTTCAGATTCCAAAGGCTGACAGTGGAATTACGTTACTTTTATTTGTCCTCTTGATGGAAATGTTAACATTTTCTCATTTTTGTCCTTCGTACTTTGGCAAATAAGTTGGAACACTTAGATTAAACAACACTGAACTAAAAAATGCTTATTTGTTTTTATAATAATGAACATATTTCATTATTATTTTTCAATATCTTTTGTATTTTGAGTCACCAAATTAGGGCAGGAGGGCACTGCATCTGTAATTGACTCGGTGCCACATTTCAAACACGCTTTGTGAGTACTTCATGCACCGTGGTCACGTACTTCTCTTTTTCTTGCGTGCAGACTATTTCCTCACGACCAGTCAAAACACTGATATTGTGTTATGTTAAGCTGTGGTGTTTTCCTAACAAGCTGTGCTTCGTGACCAAGCCTGTGGGACGGGGTCTGGACAGGGTCTCTCTGTCCCTCAGACTCTTCTGCAGGGTCCCCAAGAGCTCACCTGCTGGCGTCTGACACAACAAACATCACCAACACTGCTGGCCACACAAACGCTAACTTGTGCCTGCACACAGGTGTATTTCTACCACATTTGCATCATTAATGCTTCATTTTCAGCTGTTTCTTTTGGCTACATCTAAGTCTTTGACTTTAAAATAAATCAAGAGACAAAACATTTCCACAATGATTACATTGATAAAAACTATTTCTCCCTGTTTCTGTTTGTGAAATTGGAGTTGATCATTTCAGCCCATTTACCAGGACATTCAAACCATATGATGCATAAAACTCAACCGTTCATCCCGTGAATGCCTCTGAGAATTATTCAGTTGCTTTTGCACTTCAGACTCTCTACCAGTGCTTGATGCCCCTTCCCAGGAAATGAGGCACTTGGTTGATTTTAGATGTTTTAGTTTAGCAGAGGAAGTTTGGTTACACTTCACATTAACTCTAACCTGATGTGAGTGAGCTGGAGGATTTAGTCCAGAGTTCGATTTCAAGAGGAACTTGGGGGGAATTCTCCAGACGTGTTTGAATTCAAACAGTGTGGTGAAGAAAAGAGGTGAGGTGCAAAAAGGTACATGGGGTAAAACAAGCACCTTTCTGAGGCAGAGAGCGTGGTCTTCAGATAACAACTCCGCTCTGAGCTAAAGGTTTGACAAGACTGCTCTAAGGTAAAGTTTAATACTTGATGGGATGACGGCAAACGAGAAAATAAGTCCTGCATTAAGAACTAAGGACATGACACGAGAGACTCCGTCATTTTACTCCTTTGTTGCACTAAGCACCACCCGAGGAGCCCTGAGCACATGAAACAACAAATACACTCAGTCTGGGTCACATTTCACTGGTGCAATCAGCCACTGGGCTGCAATCAGGCGTGTGTGAAATATGGAAAGAATCTGCTTCAAGGTTACTATTAAAACAAGTTACATTGCATTACATACACTATGCACTCAGGACTTTTCCTTTATCATTCATTTAATCTGATTTTGTTATTAATGATCAGATTTATTATCCATCAGGACATTTTGCAACTTTGGCTGAATCTTACAAGACTCAACATAGATGCTTTCTGCACCTGAGGAATTAATAACAAATGCTTTTACAGTGAAAATGTTTTCTGGTGTTTTAGTGCAGCAAATCAAATCAAACCGGAAGCCTGTAGTTAAAGGGTGGATGGGAGACAAGTGCTTATTGACAGTGCTGCCACATCAACATAATGAAGCTGCCGAAAAGCAATTCAATGATTGAAGTTGTTTCTTTCTCGTCAGCACCTTCCTGAAAGTAACACCGACTACATCCTGCAGAATGACGTCATGTTGTTCTTATTGCTTTTACAAAGAAAAAGGAGATTTCGTGGAAACAGAAGCACCGGTTTATGACCGCAGAAGCAGCGGTCACGGACGCCGGTGCGACTCCGCTTGTCCCCACACGGGACAGGCGCACCGGCGATGCGCAGCCCCACGCAGGCTGGGAGCTGAACGCAAACGTTCAGGTGCTGTAGAGACCGTGCAGCGTGCAGAAAATCCTCCGTTTCCGAGGTTGGGAGATGAATTCCTGCGGACCTGACAGCCAGACCGAGCTGCAGCAGCGGCACTTGACTCCGCGTTCAACTTCAACAACAATCAGCAGCAAACACACACACACACACACACACACACACACCATGACAATGCACTCACTCACACTAACCTCACACCAGACTTTCAGTCGCAAGCTTAAAATGTTTGCAGAAATAAGAAAAGCACAACAATCATCTTTACCAAAAGCGCCGAAGCGAACTGAACAAGCTGTTGCATGGAGGGGGAGAGCAGAGAGAAATGAGAAAATCGCTTTTAACGAAGTCAACAAACCTGCAGAGGCTCGTGCACGAGGGTCTGCATGGTGGCAAGGGTTCCAACTTACCAAGTGCAGAAAATATGGAGCAGTCTCTCAGAAGAAACCACGTTGGACTGAGAAAAGATTACAATACGATCTATTTAGAGAACCATAACGTCACCCCTGGGTGACGTCACGTGGGATTCCTGAACTTCTAAATCATTGCGGTCCACTGGTAGGCGGCGCGAGCGGGGCGGGGATTGTGAGTGCACGCCCAGGAGCATGCGTGGATGGATGGATGGATGGATGGATGGATGGATGGATGGATGGATGGATGGATGGATGGATGGATGGATGGATGGATGGATGGATGGATGGATGGATGGATGGATGGATGGATGGATGGATGGATGGATGGAGACCGCTGGTCCTGAAGTGGGTGTGGTGCAACAAAGCCCAGTTAAACAGGCAAATAAACACGGTGCTGCTCCAAAGTGACAGTCAGGAAGTGTCCCATAAACTCAGCTGCATTAGTTAAATTACCTAGAGGGTTCACTTCATTCATCAACCTAAAAAATAAATACATAAACATCAAAATAAATGACCAGGCGGCATTATTGAAATATTACAGCAGACTATTGGAACAAAATCTAAATGAACTCCTGATGAGAAGTGTGTTGAAATATAACCTAGTCACAAATTCACTCAGTGGTAACTGAAATGGTCACAAATAAATTTAGAAATGTAGAAACATTAAACTAAATCAAAGAATCTCACAGATTTTGTGTAAATCTGCATCTTTTATTTCATTAATCCACAAACTGGAAAGACCTGACATACATCGTTAACATTTTGAAATCAAACTAAACTGTAAAACATGATGTTCAGTAGCACGTTTTCATCCATACTGTAGCTGAAGTCAAGAGATTGAAACCAGAGTTCGCTCCTGAGGGCTCTGTGTGCCCTGCTGGTGCCAACCGGCTGGGATTTCTTCAGCCACAGACACTGGTAGTGAAGCCATGCTCAAATCCACAGGGATTAATGACACTGAGAAATGTTTACCACTGGCCTGCGACCACTCCACCAGACACACTAAGAGCTCTGTCACTGAAACAATAACGCAGTCTGAAAAGCTCTCATAACTCAGAGCCTCTCCGCCTCTGTCTTTTAACCAGAGCTTTAATCAACGTTTATGACATCCCTTTGTCTCTTTATTGCCAATATATTTCCCAACCAATCCAAACATTATGCTTCCAGAAGAACAGACTATTAAGGCTGGAAAGAGCCGATACAGTGGGAGGTCAGTGACCCACACTAAAGAGAGATTTGATCTATATTATACTAAACCTTTTATGATTGTGTCTTTGTGGAAAGCTTTGGGTAAGATCACCTTGGGATGAGAAGATCACGTGATGATACTTTGTGGCTGCAGGTGCACGAGGCAAAATAGATGACATTGGTTTTATTTATTCATTTACAAAACCTGTGTGCAAAAGTCAAAAATAGACTCAATGAGAAACATAACCTGGCTGAAGTGACATGTTTCATATGTTCCCATCCCAACAAAGCACTTGGGCCTCAGACTGTAGGACTGGCTCCTCGAGCTTCTAACAGTGGAACAGGGGGCAGAGCTTTCAGGTATCAGACTTCCAGTTTCCATCAGTGAGACATAAAGGCTGAAAAGTTTCCTTTTTGAGAAGTCTCATGGTTAAAGGTGGAGTGGACGTTTTTAGAAAAAGCCATTCAAGCAAGCTAAATTATGAAAAATAATCCAAAGGTCCAACTTTCCTCAAGCTCCCCCCCCCCCAAGAATCTGATGGTTGCAGAAAATGTTGTCGCACTGGGAACCTTTGGTCGTTTATAAGTCTGTGGCAGGAAAAGTGGCGGGATCATGTTTTCCAGTCCCCAGCTCTGACAGCCAGAAGCTCCCAGATCTCTGCATCACTCCAGTTTGCCATCTCGGCTGATACCGCTTACAAATGCGACGTGGACTCCCCCGTGTTTACTTGCATTTTAAATCTTGTTGCCGTCCAGGGCTTGGCTTACATTTGACAAGTAATCATGACATCACCATCTGTTGCACGAAGGCGTGATCGTCATTCAAAAGTCCAGCATTGCGGTAATATTACAATTGAGCTTGGCGGCACAAACAGTGCAATATTCTCACCTCCGTTCGCCATGGCGCATTGAAAAGACACACTGTGGCGGCATGTCAGGGTAATACTGCCGCCACGGTGTGTGTTTTGAAACCAGCTAGATACTGTCAAACATAACAACATAAAGCTATCTCATATCTTTGACCCATTGTTGGCACCTTTTCTGCCATAATTCCTAACATAACGTATCTACATAACCTTATAACAATTATGCTATAGAGTGAGGTGTTTCTATGATGAAAAACATGGCAGTTCTTGCTTTATTCATCCATTAGGCAGGCTTTAATTCCTGTTTAAATAAGTCGAGTCAAGAAAACATGATTTGTGTACACAGAAGGGTATGTTCAGAGGGGGGAGGGACAGTCAGTGGGCTGTTTGATGAATAGATCAGGATCCGATCGTTATGAACAGGACATTCCCAATAACTGGATGAGGATTTAAGAGGATTTCAGAGGTGATGAAAAAAGTTAATCCGTTTATTTGTCAGTTTTTGACAAAACATTGAAAGGTGTGGTTCACTTGTTTAATCAATACATCTGCAGTGGTCTCTAGTAGGAATGAATGCCTTGTAAGTCGTATTCTGGGGGTAAAAAAAGCTCAGGTGAGCCTGTTTCAGGAACTAGCAGAATGCCACATCAGAGGAGAGCTGAACACAACAGGTTCTGGAGTCTTATTTCCTGATATGTGGACATCTCTCCTCTGATTGGCTAACAGCAACACGACTCTACCACTGACTCTGTTTGCTCTGCAGCGTTGATGTTTTATCTCCACAAATAACACAAGCCTGGAGGAGTTCTGCTGTGTGGTGGAGTTGCTAATGCTAACGGTTAGCTTCTACTAGCCCAGACGTTCTCTGCTGTTTCCTGGACGCTAAACCAACAACAGCCTTCCCCGTCGTGAGTCAAGATGGGTGAGTCCATGAATGTTCAGTGACAGTGTGACGTAGATCTGTCAGGATTTTCTAATCCTAGAGTTTCACCTAGAGTCTATTTTCTATCAGAAGCTAATGCAGGAGATAGGTGGAGGAGACTATCTTCATGTTCAGCCTGCATGAAACACTCAGTGACCCGTTAGAATCAGAAATAATCATTAAAAATGGTTTTTCAGTGAACCACACCTTTAATTTATTGGTTGCTATCAGTATGTGAACAGTATTTCAAGCAATATGGAAAAAAATGCTCCAGAAAAACATCTCCTACTGCACCTTTAAAGTTAGCTTAGGTAATCCTGGCTCATCCCTTTAGTTATGCTGCTGCAGGCTTAATTCAATTCAATTCAATTCAGTTTATTTATATAGCGCCAAATCACGACAAGAGTCGTCTCAAGGCACTTCACAAAGTAAACATTCCAATACAGTTCAGTTCATTAAGCCAATCAGTAAAAAAGTTTCCTATATAAGGAACCCAGCAGATTGCATCAAGACACTGACTGTGTGTTGATACAATCCTCATACTAAGCAAGCATGTAGCGACAGTGGGAAGGAAAACTCCCTTTTAACAGGAAGAAACCTCCAGAGGATCCTAGCTCAGTATGAGCAGCCATCCACTACGGCTCACTGGGGGTTGAGAAGACAGAGCAGACACACACACACCCCACACCCACACACACACACACACACACACACACACACACACACACACACACACACACACACACACACCCCCCACACCCACACACACACCCACACACACACCCCACACCCACACACACACCCACACACACACACCACATATATCAAGTAGTGTTTCTATAGCTACACTGTGATTTCTTAGTAGAAGTTCTATTTAGTAAGAGAAACTTTATTGTCTTTATCTGAGTGAATCTATAATTAATTCAACAGGGGAACTAATAGTAGCACATTCTATGTTAAAGAAAGTGAGATGTAATATCAGGAGAGGGAGAATGTTAAGTGGTTGGCAGCAGTGTGCCAGCCGATGGCCCCCTCCATGAGGCCACCACAGCTCAGCAGAACGCCAGTGTAGCTTCTTCTGGGGAGAAAAACACTTAGAGAGAAAATAAAGTTAACAGCTGAAATAACAGGAAATAATGCAATTAGAGAGTGGTGGTAGAAGAGAGAAGCAGAGTGTGGAAAGTGGTCAGTATGTCCTCCAGCAGTCTAAGCCTATAGCAGCATAACTACAGAGATAACTCAGGATAACCTAGCCTTTTAGATGGAGGCATGTGGGAGGCAGGGCCAGGGAGAAGTCTTTAACGACAGTAGTCCCCGCTGTACACTCCACCTCCCTCTGCTCCCCACTCGTCTAAACCTGGGCTAACATCAGAATTTAACCATAAGCCCTATCAAATAGAAAAGTTTTGAGCCTAGTCTTAAAAGTAGACAAGGTGTCTGCCTCACGCATTAACGCTGGGAGCTGGTTCCACAGTAGAGGAGCCTGATAGCTAAAAGATCTGCCTCCCATCCTACTTTTAGATATTCTAGGAACCACCAGTAAACCTGCAGTCTGAGAGCCAAGTGCTCTGTTAGGAACATATGGAACAATCAGATCACTGATGTATGATGGAGCTTGATTATTAAGAGCTTTATATGTGAGAAGGAGGATCTTAAAATCTATTCTGAATTTAACAGGCAGCCAATGTAGGGAAGCTAAAACAGGAGAGATGTGGTCTCTCTTTTTAATTCTCATCAGAACTCTAGCTGCAGCATTTTGGACCAGCTGAAGACATTGGAGGGACATGTTCTACCCTCCATGTTTGCAGGTACTGCCACTGACTGGCCTGAGGGCACATGTTAGACAGACGTGCTTCTGGGTAAGATCATGTTTGATAAGATGAAGATACTGTAGATGATGATGATCACCACTGCTATGAAGTCATCTGACTGATGAGTTTGGGGATACGTTTGTGCATTAATTAGAACTCTAGCATCATTTAGATGAATCATGTGAGTTCAAGATTGTTTTATTGTCATTGTACAACGAAGTTGTCTTTGCAATCACTTAAAGACAGCTCTTGTAAGGAGGTAGTAAGATATAAATACACAACAAGGCTAAAATGACTGTCATGCATGCACGCACGCACGCACACACACATGCATGCACGCACACACACACACACACGGGCATACATACATGCATGCATGCACGCACACACTCACACACACGCGCACACACACACACATGCACACACACACACATGCATGCACGCACACACACACACACACACATGCATGCACGAACACACGCACACACACACACACACACACACACCACACGTACACACACACACTTTAAGGTGTGCACAAATGTAACAATATAAAGTAAATGCTAATAAGACAAATCTAAAATATAGAGTGAAATATAAAGTTAAGAGTAATGTAAACAGCGTCACGTGTTAGGGTGTCAGGAGTAACTAGCTAGATGTAACAGCGCTGTAGTTGTCCTGCAGAAGTTAACCCCAAGTTAATGAGAGTGAAGAAAAAATGGTCATGCAGACTTGCTGCTGGTTCTAACCAGAAGTGTTTATGTTGTTCAGTGGTTAGAGATCAGACACTGATGTGGTGAGTGAAACCTCAGCAGTAACAGACTAGATTAGAGAAGGTACACATAAAAACAGAGATCCGTGTATCTGTAACACGACCTCTGAACAGTGTGACATTTGTGTTTTAAACTTCTACCATCATCTGATAAAAGAATCACCAGAAAGACACCAAACACTGCCGAGCCTCACACGTTTACCTGGAGATAGCATCAGTGTTAGCTTCATGAATGGAACTGCCTGTGTGAGGATCTTTAAAGAACAAACCACTGAATACTGTCCTCTGTGCTCCAGGGTTCTGCTTACACTTGAGAAGTTTGTGCTCAAACGGGACGAACTTGCAAAACTTGAAAAAATATTTTCTAAACAGATTTTAAAATATGTCTCAAAATGACTAACTTTATAACGGAGTAGAAAACAGAGGATCTGAGTTGTGCGTGGGTCAGTTTAAATGTCAGACTGTGACTAGGAGGTGGTCCTTTTAAAATATTTTTTTATTTTTACATGCTGCAACTTTTTTGTGAGAGCTGGAAATAAAATTTGCTGTGGGTAAATGCAATGACTAATAAAGTTTTCTTTTCTTTGCTTTACTTTTGAAAGGACTTTAAATTAGGCTTTGATGCCTATAACCAAATAACTGCTTAAATGAATATAGTGACTCTTAGATGAAACGCCTGCTGACTGTATTTGAGAATATAAAGAATTTTACTTTAAGAAACACCTAAACAAACTCTTCTGGCTTTGGATCCACATTTTGAATCCATTCTCCTTTTCTTCTCCACCAGATTTGACCATTATTCACCCAAACAAAATCAACAGTAATAAAAGGCATCTTATAGGAAGACATTTGAATCTGAGCATAATAAAATCACTCAATAAACCTTTAAATTCTCTAAAAATAATTATTTAATTTAGGCTGTTCATTGTGGTTTCAGTCAGAAATGAACGCACATAACTTTTCTCTTTTATTGTCAAATACTTAAAAATGTTTTGAGGTTCATATAATTTCTCTATTGAGTGCTTTTATTAACATTTGTGTTTAATAGAATTAAATGAAGAAGAAAAATCAGTTTCTTAACTGAACTTTGACTTAGGCAGGAAACTAAAGTTAGCTCACACTTTATCAGCAACATGTCCTTGTAACGTATCTGCTCTGAGGATAAACCTGCACAATAAACCTCTCTATCTATATTCCTACGGAATAACAAACTAAAAGCAACCATTATTTTATATCATTCAAGCAAAATTGTTTACAGCTGGATTTGTTTTTAGAAAACTCATCTTTTTCCTCCAACTTTCTGTGTGTGTGTGTGTGTGTGTGTGTGTGTGTGTCTTGGTTTTAGGATTAACTGAGAAAAAAAGAATTAAGAATATATACTGTGAGTACATAATGGGTGCGACACAAACTCTGACTGGAGGATTATTCTACACATGAAGCTTGAATCACTTAGACCTGACGGGACGTTTCCACTGTCTAACACTGCCCCTCTGTGGCCGTGGTGATGCTAGAGTACCTTGATGTGTCGGATTTGGAGTTAACTGCCTCAACACTTCCCACAAAAGTTACCACTTAAAACAGCCTGATATTAGTGAAGAGAAACTCGATATGGAAACATTTTAGATGTGTTTCAAAGAGAAAGGCATTCCTGAGTAAGATAAACTACAGCAGGGATTGCTACAGAGCTGAAACAGGAACAAAAAGATTTTACAAGGTTTTTGTGAATAACACAAACAATATTCTGCCTTACAAGCTGATGATGACATGGATGAGGTAAAACTTCTTAAAAATATAAATTTATTTAAAAAAAAATAATGATTTATAACGAATAACAATGAAGCTACACCTTTTCTAATTGGATGAAAATATTTTCTTATTTTATTATAAAACACAAAATAGCAGTTTAGTTAGCTCCTAATATTCTAAAGATTATCATCTTTACCAATCATGTGCATTTTATGTAGAAAAAATCAATAATTACTGTATTTTTTATATCTATTACAAGCAAAAATGTATGCTAAATTAGGTGAAATTTAAAGTAAAAGGACCTTTTCTAGTGTTTGTGTATGATGTGTTTCATATATAGATAAAGCATCATGATTATAAATCAATCATGTTAGCAGCAATAGCACTTTGCTTCTGCATCTCTTACATGTAAATGATCTTTTTAAGGAACATTAAGGGAATTTATAACCTGGTAAAATCACTGACTTTAAGAGAACGTCTGTCTGATCTCAGTGCTAGCCATGTCTCTTTACATGCTTTTGGTTCTGAAAGTCTGTACAGAAATGTTTGATTTAGTGTTTCATACGTTTTTTTTTTTTCTAATATTTTGCTCTCTTGTAGATTATTCTTTATTGAGCAGGTCTACAGTACACATTCTTTTATAGATTTCTCCAGTGCCCTATTCTATTCTATTCTGTTCTATTCTATTCTATTCTATTCTGTTCTATTCTATTCTATTCTGTTCTGTTCTATTCTATTCTATTCTATTCTATTCTGTTCTATTATGTTCTATTCTATTCTATTCTGTTCTGTTCTGTTCTGTTCTGTTCTGTTCTGTTCTATTCTATTCTATTCTGTTCTATTCTATTCTATTCTATTCTGTTCTATTATGCTCTATTCTGTTCTATTATGTTCTATTGTGTTCTATTCTATTCTATTCTGTTCTGTTCTATTCTATTCTATTCTGTTCTGTTCTGTTCTGTTCTGTTCTGTTCTGTTCTGTTCTGTTCTGTTCTATTCTATTCTATTCTATTCTGTTCTGTTCTGTTCTGTTCTATTCTATTCTGTTCTGTTCTGTTCTGTTCTGTTCTATTCTATTCTATTCTATTCTATTCTATTCTATTCTGTTCTGTTCTATTCTGTTCTATGTGTGAATTGTTGAGGGTACAGCCTACATTAAATGAGTGTTTCTTTGGCTGTATTTTGACATGCTTTTCTAATGAAAGTCTCCCAGCCTTACATCCGGTGTTGTTGTCGCGCTACAGCTGGGTTGACGCAGCTCAGCACCGCTCCAGCTGTTCTCACCGCTGTCTGCCCCCGCTGCTGCTTCCCCTCCGCAGCTTGCCCTCATTTCTAATGCAGCAGCGACCATGACGACTGGCATCGCGGCTGTGTCCTTCTTCTCCAACGCTTGCAGGTTCACCGGCTGCGGGCTTCACTTCGACTCTCTGTCCGAGCTCATCGTGCACATCGAGGATAACCACATCGGTGAGTGACCGAGCGCCGTGCCGTGGCCGACGTCTGAGCTAGCAAACATGGCTAGCTAGCAAGCGACTTCCTGCGTCCTGACAACCCGGTTGCTAGGTGTGGTGACTGCTGATGTTTCCGTAGTTCCTGTTCGTTTCGGTCGAAAAGCCGTAGTAACATTTCTATAGCTGCCGCAGCAGCTGAGCGGTGTGTACGGGGTTACGGGCTCCTTTACGTTGGAGGTACGCATCGTTATGGCTCGTGGGACATTTGAACAGCGTGAGGCCCACGCGCAGAGATGAAAGCGTCGCATTTAAACTCGCGACCTGCGCGAGGCAGAAGCTACACTGCGGTTCTGTTCCTGGGTTAAAGCTTCTCCTAGTAAATGCTTCTTGTTGGACACAATACTACTGTCAAAATTACAATCATCACAAGACTTTTATTACAGTTTTCGACATTATAACTCAGAAAACCCTCAAGTTGTCAAAACCTTTTAGTAACATCAAAGCAAGCTTGAAAATATTTTTGAAAATTTAAAAAACCTTTGGTTAAAATGAAAGTAGCCTACTTTTTCACACCATTTTCAGAAATAAAAGTTATTGTCAGTTAAACCAGTGGCGGACTGAGATTATTTTTAGAGTGGTAAAGGTATGGCATGGTCCAGCAGGGGGGCGGAGTTACTTTAGGTTTTGTGTGAAAACAGGTAGAGGACTCCAACCACTCCTCTCACCAAATTTATGCCATCAACCCAGACACGGAGAAGAAGAATAATGGCTGTGAGTTTAGCGACCTTCTCTTCCTTCTTCTACAGCGGAACATGGAAAAAAAACACCATAAATCTGGCAATGTGGAAGGTGGCAGCTATGCTCCCAGTTGACCATTTGCACGTGACATCACACCGCTCATGGGTCCGCACCCTTTGCCACATTGGATGGCAGAGAAACTGTTTACACACGTTGAAACTCCTTTGAAGCTAGTCAATGGCTTTTATTTTGTTTCACAAAAATTTCACAGTAATATGGTAACGGTTTGCTGCGCGGTTGGCTGTAGGGTTAGGTTAAGATTAATGTTCATGTATTTCATGAGGAAGACAGGGACTGACTGTGATGGAGCTGAAACGGTAAATGTGATGTGTTTATATGACTTATTTAGTATTGATAATCCTATATTTCACCATGGAGGACGTGCATTACCATCTACTGTAGTGAATTACTAATACGTGTGTGAAAATTCTGGTATTTATTTAGCATGATGAGCGTCACCGTTATGAGATATCATGTCCCCCTGGTGTGAGAGTAGCACCTGAACCCGGTGACCCCACCAGCAACAAAAACTGGTAGGGATCCGGACTTTTTTTAGTTTTTTTAATCAGCTCCAGTGTAAAGTGAAACACTGTTGATTACATAATGTTATAAATCCATTCTGGCAAAGTCAGCAACTTGATTACGTCGGTTAACACACAGACATATATACGTAGACACCTCGTGGACTGGCGCTGCCTATAGGAGCTGCCGTAGTGGCCGACCGCCATCTTAGATGGGTCTCCATTTGCCCCAGTGCATTAATTTCTACTGAGAAAGGTGCTTACCCAGCTAAAAAACACAGTTTATCAAGCTTTTTCACAAAATCAGACACATGGTATGGCATGGTAATTATTTTTTATTTATTATTTATTTATAAACTTATATTTTACGAGGATAAGTCGCTTGAGATGTAACATCTCGTTTTCAAGCGAGTCCTCCTAGCATATGAAGAACAATAAGAAACGAGATAACAAAGTTAATAAGGAGAAAACAGTTCTAAAACACTGAGCATTCAACACACAAAATTAAAAAAATTAAAATATATACATTTTCATATTTTTAAAATAAAAATATAAACAAAATTAAACAAAATAAATGAAAATATAAAATCCCATCAGGTAGGCTAGAAAAGTCCGTAGTAATCCCCCGTGATCTGTTTTCAATAGTGCGCTGGTTGTTGCAGCTGTAGGCTGCACAAAAACAGGCATTAGTTGCTCACCCTGCATTGACTTTGGAGAATGAGGAGACCCATCCAATATGGCGGCGATGCTGTTACGCTTTCCAACGCCCAATGGGGCACCTACGTATTCATGTCTATGGGTTAACAGCAGAAGGGAGAACGTAAGCTAACGTTTGTAAGCTAGCTAACACTTAACTTTTGTAAATATCGTTCTCTATGAGCCACCCCCTGGGTGTGCCATATCTTCCCACAAGTGAACTGGGCTTTGAACCAGTAGAAACCAGGCTAAACTGGACAAAAAAGCTTTTTTCTGGTCCGCTTTTCCTTACGCCCTGAATCACACATATGTTGTAGCTACTTCAATTTAAATGATAAATAATTATGTGTGTAATTTGACATTTATTTGATTTTAAAAATTCATAGTTAAAGGAGCCGTATCATGGGAAATCCACTTTTTGGAGCTTTTTACCATGTGACTCATGAAAAATACCCCCAAATTTTCAGATTTTTTGGAAGGGCCTGCAAAAGCGTCAGTGGAATCAAAGTGCGTCATCAGGCCCTGCTCCTCCTCATGAAGCTAGTCTCGGCTCTGGATCCCGCCTCCCCTGGAAGTAGGTCACTAATGCCCACTTTCTCCTAGCTGTGACCCTCATGTCACAGATGACTGCTTTAAACCTCCACCGGTACCAGAGTAGATATTCTGACTAATGACTTCTGCATTGGGGACAAAACACCACCGTAAAACCACGAGTCCTGTCCACAAAGATGCAGGTAATGGTCAGCACAGGACACGTGTCTTAGCGGATTGATGTTGGGTAGCCTACTGGTTAGAGCACCTGTCTTGCTGTTTTGTTATGACCTTACACCGGTTCGACTCCCGGTCTCAGCAGTAACTTATTTCTTCTTTTTTAACTCCACTTGCCAGTTTTATGTTTTCAACCCTCTATTGGTAAACTGTTTAAATCTCAGGACTAGTCTCTTTGTGTCTGTAGCCAGTGAGAGTCCATGTGAGGTGAGCAGAGGAAATCAACTAAAAGCTGCTTGGACACGACCAAATTCAAAGATCTTTAGACACAAAATATTTAGCAGAAAATAATCAATAAAACTAAAATATAAATAAATGAAATCTGCTTCAGCTGCTACATAAATTACTGCTGACACCAGGAGTCGAACCAGCATCAGGACATGGCAGAACAAGATGAGAGGCAGACGCTGTAACCACTAGACCACCATAGCCAATACAACTGATGTGCCTAAGATGCTGTTGTAGGTGTATTTTATCGGAGCAGGCGTGGGCGGAGCTTCACTGAAACAGGTACAAATTCAGGCTGAAAATAACTCATAAATGACATTTCACTAGTGCCAGCGGTAATATTTATCATATATTGAGCCTAGCTTTGCTCTCAAAGGTTTAAAATAGCATGATCTGAAACCTTTAAAACGACTACAAATCTGAAGTCACAGCAGAATCTTCTCCCACAGCGTAGCTTCTACTTTTTGACACAGTTCTGTAACTACTGGTGTAGAAAAACAGTGCAAGAACTTTTTGCACTCATCAATAGCATATTAGTTAGTCATTGACTTGTTTTGATGGTGGCAGAGGAGTTAAGTGCCTTTTTTTTGCCTTGCAATCAGAAGGTCGCAGGTTCGTGCCATGCTCAGTCTGTCGCTGCTGTTGTGTCCTTGGGCAAGACACTTAACCCACATTGCCTGCTGGTCGTGGTCGGAGGGACCGGTGGTACCTGTGTACGGCAGCCTTGCCTCTGTCAGTGCGCCCCAGGGCAGCTGCAGCTACAATGTAGCTCATCAGCAGGGTGTGAATGTGTGTGTGAATGACTGAATGTGTTGTAAAGCACCTTGGGGGGTTCTAGAACTCTGGAAAGCGCTATTTCAAATACAGACCATTTACCATTTTATTGACAGTTATAGCATTTTTACAGTATTTTAAAGGCACACTTTGCAGTTTTGCTTGCTTTTAGCCCCCCCCCCAGTGTTCGTTATTAAGCGGAAACTAAAACTTCTCTCCTCGCTGTGCGTTGGTCTTTTTAACACCTTAATCTAACAGCTGAAACGTCTCCTCAGCCTTCATTAGTGTCTACAGGAGCGGTTCATCACTACATCAAACTAATCAGCTGTGTTCATGATCTAAAACATACTGCAAACATGCTGGAAGCAGACTGCAGCACCAGGCATGTCAGCTCCACCTTACTAAGTCCAACAGGGACCGGACCGCCACTCTGAAGTTGCAAGTGTGGTATTCTGGCCATAGAGGGCGGTGGGGGTATGAGTGACATTTCATTAACCCTGTAAAGGCTCATTTTAGCACAAACTGGCTCAAGAACATGATTTAAACATATGAAAAAGTTGCATATTATGGCTTTAACTGTTGAATTGCTGTAAAATTTGGGGTTGGGGTTAGGGTTGGTTCCATTTTAAGAAGGCAGCATTACACTTAAGAGTTTTTATTTTGTTAATATGGTCAAAATTCAGATCTTAAAACTGCTCTTTCTAAGTGAAAAACCTGAGAAATGTTTTTACATTACATAGATAAAACTATTGACCCAGTACTGGTTTTATTCCTGTTCAAATCTCAGCTCGCTCCTTACATAAATGTTTGCATTAGCTCATGTTTCCTCTCCCAAAATGACAGACCTGTTGATCTCTGCAACAGGCTCAGGCTCTCAATGCGGGGTCAGACACTTTTATCCAAAGATTAACCTAACGTGTCTGTTTTTGGCTTTCCAAGAATGTCCACGCGTGAAACCCTTGCTGCTGGGGAACTTTCCTTGAATTAAAGAGAAGCGTTTGTAACTTCTAAACCGCTGAACTGGGACAGTGATTGGAGTTTGGTGGAGGTGTCGTTAGCATTGCTAACATGGCAAGACACTTGTTCCCATTTTTTTAGCTGAATCTATGAAAAGTAAAAATACAGTTTGTCATAGGTTTTAGTCATATACAGTGCAAAAGTTTTAGGCAGGTGTGGAAAATGCTGTAAACAAAGAATGCTTTCAGAAATATAAATAATTGTTTATTTTTATCAATCAAAATGCAAAGAGAGTGACCCCAAACACACAGCCAAAGTCATTCAGAGCCATCTTCAGCGTAAAGAAGAACCAGAAGTCCTGGAGGTGATGGTCTGGCCCCACAGAGCCCTGATCTGGGATCAGATGAAGAGACAGAAGGATGTGAGGAAGCCTACATCCACAGTGCTGAAAATGAGTGAAACTCTGAAAGATGCTGAGAACGCTTGAAGAGCTTTTGATCCAGAACACGCTGAAATGAAGTTAGAAATAAAGAAGCAAATGATAAAGTAAACAAGGATAGTTTAGAGTTTTTTACACGTTTTTTCACCAGTTTCATGGATGCTAAACTGATATTTTCGTTTCTGAGGAGGAAGCGGCGTCGTGTTATTGCTGAGATAATTGATAGAAATCCAATTTCTCAACAATTCATTCACACCAGGAAATTAAAGCAACACATGACCCGTGTTATTAGGGTATCAAAACGTGTGACGCTATTTAAATGAGCACAAGGCTCTTTTATTGGACTCCTTCATAGTGAGAAGTGAGAATCATTTCCTGTAACTGCATAGTGATTTTTCCCCTACGGTGCTGCTTTTAGAGTCCTCGTTATCATTTTTTTATTAAAATACTTCCAGTTAAAACATTTGTGGTCATTTTGTATATAACCATATTTTACTGTTTACACGCTGTCTCTTGATGTGACTTCCTTTACTCCCAGTGTGACCTGCTGCTCGTTCCAACATCTGCTCTCCGGTCCAATATTTAGACTCTTATTATTGAAGCTGACAAGTCTCAGCTGCCTCTGTTGTTCTTGTTTGTTGCATGACTGGCTTTAATATCCTCTGCTCTCATGGTGCTGTGTGTGCATGTGTCGGAGGTGTTACCTTCAGAAAAAACAGAGGAGAGCCTTCAAATGACTTATTAGGGAATAATGAAGCAATTAGTTTGCCCAAAGTGGAAAAAACTTTGCTGCCTCCCCCCTTTTCCCACCTTCCCTTGTCTGCCGGCCTGTGTGCACTCTGAAAAGTGCGAAATCTTGCGTGTTGTGCCAAGCGCCTGTGAAGCGTAATTACAGATGGAGTGCTTGATTTGGCATGTCTTCCTCCTCATCTGGTGGCCTGCTGCTTAAAGCACATTCTCCATTATAATTAGGTGCCTGAAAATAAGCACGCATTCTTGAACACAAGTTTTATAACCAAGCTGCTGATTGGGTCTGGGGACAAGAGGGGGCGCTATTCTGCTGTGGATCAAGAAAACAATTAGCGTTGGTGGCTTGGCCACTGGATAGCTCCAGTAAATGATCACTTGTCCACCTTTGTGAGGAAATCAGTCGTTTTATTTTTGATAAAGAAGTTCAGGGTCATTTCATCATTTCTTTTCCATGAATAAAATGCTAAAATTGTTCTTTATTGCTGCGCTTTTTGAGGTGATTTAATGTTGGATTTATTACCCTGGAAGCCTACGCTGAGATATGATACCTCAAACGTTAATGATTGAAAAAAGACATAATGGTGATGAACTGATTACACACAGCAGAGGCAGCAGTGAAGTGTTGGGTGGCCCGACTAGAAGCTTTGAGCTAATTTGACTAAAGAGCTCATAGTAATGAAGCCTACAAGCTTCAGAGGAACAGAGTCAACCTCAAGCCTGGTGTGTGTGTGCGTGTGTGTGTGTGTGTGTGTGTGTGTGTGTGTGTGTGTGTGTGTGTGTGTGTGTGTGTGTGTGTGTGTGTGTGTGTGTGTGTGTGTGTGTGTGTATGTGCGTGTGTGAGTGTATGTGCGTGTGTGTGTGTGTGTATGTATGTGCGTGTGTGTGTGTGTGTATGTGTATGTGCGTGTGTGTGTATGTGCGTGTGTGTGTGTGTATGTATGTGCGTGTGTGTGTGTGTGTGTATGTATGTGCGTGTGTGTGTGTGTGTGTATGTATGTGCGTGTGTGTGTGTGTGTGTGTGTGTGTGTGTGCGTGTGTGTTGTGTGTGTATGTGCGTGTGTGTGTGTGAGTGTGCGTGTGTGTGTGTATGTGCGTGTGTGTGTGTGAGGGTGGGTGTGTGTATGTGCGTGTGTGTGTGTGTGCTTGTGTGTGTGTGCGTGCGTGTGTGTGAGTGTGTGCACATGCATGCGTGTGCGTCTGTGTGTGTGAGGGTGGGTGTGTGTGTGAGTGTATGTGCGTGTGCTTGTGTGTGTGTGCGTGCGTGTGAGTGTGTGCGTGTGTGCACATGCATGCGTTTGTGTGTGTGTCAGTGTTTGCGAAAACACGTCGGACAGTCGGACATTACCGACGTGATTTAATATTGTCCGACGAAAAACTTCACATCGTCGGACATTATGACCGACGCCGTGCGTCTACTCTGAACGTGCCAAAATAAAATAAACTTCCTGAAAACTGCAGAAGACTGTTTGTTGGCTTCCCCCTCAAAAGATCTAGTTTCTACATATATTTCATTATTTATTTGGACTCTCAGTGTAGCGGGTCTTCTTTTGGGCAGAGAGGATGGAGGCAGAGCGCTGATTACTGATGCGCTCCGCCGGGCAGCTGCGTCCTGCACACGGCTACAGTAACATTCTCAAAGTGGCGCCACCAAAAAAACCACAATTAACACGCGATCGTTCACGTTTGCTCATACTGTCTTTCATTGTGCCTGACGCGCTCCACTGCTGCAGGGATCATCTCCCGTGCATCGGTGACGTCACTTCACTGGAGCGGCCGCACATTCCGCTATTTTTGCGGTCGACGGATCTTTTTGATCTGCTAATTTCAAAAGTAACTTGTGAGTTGAAAAGTAAGAAGCCAGGCAGCAGTTTTTCTGGAGGATTGAGAGGAGATGCAGCTAAGAGACAGCAGGACAGGAAAATAGTCGCATAAAAAACAAAACAGTGTTTGAAAAGGAAAATGTAGGCAGATATGTCCACTACACGTTTGTAATTTTATAATAATAATAATTTATAAGCATGTAATATTTATTTATTTGATACAATTCAGATCACCTTCAAAACTCAGTCCCACACCCAGGGCCGTTTCTAGGCATTTCGGGGACCA
>SSNS01000414.1:94794-114489 GCA_006937985.1 Aphyosemion australe | reverse complement strand
GTGTGTGTGTGTGTGTGTGTGTGTGTGTGTGTGTGTGTGTGTGTGTGTGTGTGTGTGTGTGTGGGTGTGGGTGTGGGGTGTGCCTGTGCCTGCTCTGTCTTCTCAACCCCCAGTGAGCCGTAGCGGATGGCTGCTCATACTGAGCCAGGATCCTCTGGAGGTTTCTTCCTGTTAAAAGGGAGTTTTCCTTCCCACTGTCGCTAAATGCTTGCTTAGTATGAGGATTGTACCAACACAATGACACTAGTCAGTGTCTTGATGCAATCTGCTGGGTCCCTTATATAGGAAACTTTTTTACTGATTGGCTTATGAACTGAACTGTATTGAAATGTTTACTTTGTGAAGTGCCTTGAGACGACTCTTGTCGTGATTTGGCGCTATAGAAATAAACTGAATTGAATTGAATCGAAATAAGGAGACGTGGACACAGGACCATGAACAGGGACGACGGGGTGTACACGTTGGACCACGCATGGGACTGCGTCATCAAGGAGGAAAGTGCGGGCAGCAGGGGGCGACATCGTCCCCTGCTGCCCGCACTTAAACGGAAGCGGAAGTGAAGCTGCGTTAGCAGCTTAGCTCAGAAGGCCACAGCGATGGTCGAAACGTCAGCAGAATAAGGTAATAAGATCTCCTACCTGTGTTTTATAAAGAACCAAAGTTAAAGGATCAAGAGGAATTGAGTGATCTGAGAAAAACAGAACCAGAACGGGTCAGAGTGACTAGTGGAGCAGACCTCCCCTACTACATGATCTTACATGCTCAAGTCGAAGCTTATGAAGAATCAGAACAACTTAAAGAACATCAAGAGGAAATGTTTAAAGCCTTAGAACATGGGTTTCTGCAGCAATAGCTCACGGAGTGTGGTGATGTATGTTGATGGCTTGAGATCCAGCAACCTGCCATGGGAAGTTGCTGAGAAGATTGCGGTTGCTGTAATGGGTCAAATAGCTAAGACAGTACCAGCTTACGCCCCTCTGAAGGAGATAGTGCTCGTAGGCAGAAAAGAGCTTTGAACACTGAGATTAAAAGTGAAAAAGTGGATGTAACCCTAGAGCAGGGGTGCTCAATCCTGGTCCTGGAGAGCTACTATCCAGCATGTTTTAGTTTTAACTCTGCTTCAACACACCTGCTTTCAATCAGCAGGTGATTAACAGGCTTCTGCAGAGCCTGATGAGCTGTTGCACAGGTGATTCAACCACTGAATCAAGCGTGTTGGAGCAGAGAAACCACTAAAATGTGTAAGCGAAACGTCTTCAAGAAACCAAAGAAGTCCAGTTGCCTTCATTTTAACCCCTTGGATTACCTGCTAGTGGAAGCCAAGAGTCTGCAGTGGGGTCCAGTACAGGCTAGAGACGGAAGAAGAACATATGTGCCTGAAGCCGGTCAGAAAGATTATGACATCCCAACAGTGTGGACCACAAGACTTGGGTGGATGATTAATTGTGTTGTGAAGCACCTTGGGGGGTTGTAGAACCATAAGAAGGCACTATACAAATACAGGCCATTTACCAATGGTCTGGGGTGCTTTTGTTCCTTCAGTGGAACAATGGAGCCTCAGGAAGTGTAAACTGCTGCTGGCTACGTATGTTGCAGAGAGCATCCCTCATGACAGAGGGCCCTCGTCTGTGTGGTAATGACTGAGTTTTTCAACAGGATGCTACAGGACACAATGCCCGCCGGACAACAGACGTCTTCCAGGAGATTAACATCACTCTTTGGACCATCCTGCATGTTCCCCAGATCTAAATCTGAGAACCTTTGGAGATTAAATCTTTCAAGTGTCTGGGTACATATTATGTAAAAATTTGAAAGTAACTGTAACCTTATTGCTTAAGGAAGAATTTCTTGCATTTAGACAAACCTGGTTCCAGTTTAAACTCCCAAACAATGAGGACCCAAATAAAATTCCAGAAGGCAATGTGGCTTTCTGCAGAACTGTGTGTATCTGTGTGTGGGGTCAAGCTTTGGAATGGTTTGGAGGAGGAGCTCAAACAATGCTCAGACTTTAAAATATTTAAAGCTAAATATTGTGGCAGGCCACCAGGAGGCTCCACTCACACCCAGAAGAGAGGATGTAAACAGGATGTGATGTGTGACTTGTATGTATATATGTTGCGTGTTGTTCTGTAGTACTGATCAGTTGGAGTGATTAAATGATGTGATCAGACCTACTCACGTGTCGTCCCTGACTTCCTCCACATTGGTGACCCTGTGAATGGACATGTGTGCTAACGATGAGCATTCTCCGGAATCCCCCGGCTCATGGAAAGTACGACGCCTTGAAGCAGCTGTTGGTGAGACGCTACTCCCTCTCCGACGAGGAACGGGCCGAACGTCTCCTTTCCCCCGCTGGTCTGGGGGATGGCACGGCGTTGGAGCTTATGGAAAGCATGTTGTCCCTGCTTGGTTCCGACGATGGTGGATTCCTCTTCCCGCATCTGTTCCTGCGGCGACTCCCGGCTCCAGTGCGGGCCGGCCTCGCCAACTCTCCACTCCTGCGTCAGAAGGATTACCGCACGTTGGCAGAGGAAGCAGATAGGATCCTAGCTGCCACCAAGACCGTCACGATGCAGGCGGTGGTCCCGATGGCCCCCGAGATGGAACCCGACACACAGGTTGCCCCAGCGGGACCTGCCAAAGTACCGACAGTGGCCGCCATTACCGGCCGTGGACACCGGAGGACTGGCCTTTGTTTCTACCACCAGCGTTTTGGTGCCAAGGCCCAGCGTTGCATTCCTCCTTGCAGTTTCTCACAGCAGGGAAACGGACCCGCCAACATGCGATAGCAGCTGCTGCTGTTGGCGATGGAAATAAGCTGCTATTCATCAAAGACTCACAATCAGGAAGGCAGTTCTTGGTGGACTCAGGCTCACAGCTAAGCCTGATTCCCCCTACGGCGGCTGATACGCTGGCGGAAGGCTGCGGGCCTCTGTTAGCCGCAGCTAACGGCTCCCCCATCAGGACATTCGGTGAAAGGTTGGTGACTGTGTGTTTCAACAAACGTGACTTTCAGTGGAACTTTATTGTAGCCACAAGCTCATTCCCTATTTTAGGTGCTGATTTTCTCTGTGCTCATGATCTTCTGGTTGATGTAGCTAACAGACGTTTGGTTGATGCAGTTTCTTTTGCTTCTATGACTTGTGTTACACGTGGGACGGGACCATTAATGCATGCAAACTTTCTAGCTACTGGAGATGTTTTTCAGCGTGTATTATCTGAATTCCCTACCCTGACTGTGCCCACTTTCTCTAACTCTGTCGCCAAGCATGGGGTTGAACATTTCATTCCCACATCGGGCCCCCCTGTGTTTGCACGTGCACGCCGTTTAGACCCGGCAAAGCTAGCTGTGGCCCGCACAGAGTTTGCCAACATGGAGCGTTTAGGCATTGTCCGCAGGTCTAATAGCCCATGGGCCTCCCCGTTACACATGGCGCCCAAAGGCGAGGGACAAAGGCGCCCGTGTGGGGATTTGCTCCGCCTTAACAATGTAACGACTAATGACCATTACCCCATCCCCCACATCCAAGACTTTTCTGCCCACCTGGCTGGTACGTCCATTTTCTTCAAGGTAGATTTAATACGGGGTTATCACCAGGTTCCGGTTTGCGCAGAGGACGTCCCGAAAACTGCTGTCATTACACCATTTGGCCTTTTCGAGTTCCTGCGCATGCCCTTCGGGCTCAAAGGTGCAGCCCAAACCTTTCAACGGTTGATGGACTCTGTTCTACGCGACCTGACCTTTGTTTTTGTCTACCTGGACGACATACTGATTGTCAGCTGCTCCATCGAACAGCATTTGGACCATCTACACCAGGTTTTCCTCTGTTTGACCGAACACGGCCTGATCGTCAACCCTGCTAAATGACAATTTGGCTTAGCAGAGATTGATTTCCTGGGCCACCGCATTTCTGCCAACAGTGCTGTCCCATTGCCAGCAAAAGTGCAAGCTGTGGAAAATTTTCCACAACCGCAGACGATCAAAGCACTACAGGAATTCCTAGGGATGGTCAACTTCTACAACCGTTTCCTCCCTGGGGCGGCTGCACTTCTGCAACCGCTATACAATGCCCTCAAGCAGAAGAAAGCCAACGACTGCGTGGAATGGACCCCTGACCGCGTGCAAGCTTTTTGGAAAGGCCAAGGCTGCACTAGCAAACGCTGCCTTGTTGGTCCACCCCTCCATTTCTGCCCCACTAGCATTGACAACCGACGCCTCGGATGTTGCAGTGGGAGCAGTGTTTGTCACAACGGGTCTCTGGCATCTGGCTAATGCTCGCCTTTTTTAGCCGCTTGCTGCGCAACGCCAAACGTAAATACAGCACGTTCCACAGGGAGTTGCTGGCCCTCTACCTGGCCACACGCCACTTCCGATTTTTCATCGAAGGCTGTTCATTCACAGCGTACGTGGATCACAAACCTTTGGTCTTCGCTATGTCCAAAACATCAGAGCCGTGGTCCGCACGTCAACAGCGACATCTCGCTGCAGTCTCTGAATTCACGACGGACATCCAACATGTGGCTGGGAAGTCCAATGTGGTGGCTGACTGTCTCTCACGTGCGCTGGTAGCTCCGGTTTTTGTTGGCATTGGCTTTTCAGCCATGGCAGCTGACCAACGCGGTGATACTGACATACAGACGCTCCAGACCACACCTACTGGGTTGAAGTTGGGTGAAAGCCAGATGCAGGAAGGCCAGCCCACCTTGATCTGCGACTTCTCTACAGGCCACCCTCGACCCTTGGTGCCGATGTCGTGGCGACGCCGCGTTTTCGACTCCCTACACTCACTGTCACACCCGGGGGTCAAAGCCTCAGTCAAGCTAGTCGGATCCAAGTTTGTGTGGCCCGGTCTATGCAAGTCGGTTCGGCAATGGGCCGCGGCATGCATACCGTGCCAGCGCGCTAAGGTCCACAAGCACACCAAAGCACCGTTGGAGCCTTTTCCCATTCCTGGCCGCCGTTTTGACCATGTACATGTCGACCTGGTGGGCCCCCTTCCCCCTTCTCAGGGTTTCACCCACCTCTTGACCATGATCGACCGGACAACGCGTTGGCCGGAGGTCGTCCCCCTGACACCCACCACTACCATGACAGTTGCCCAGGCTTTCCTGTCCACCTGGGTTGCCCGTTTTGGCCCACCGTCAGACATAACTTCAGACAGGGGCCCACAATTCACCTCCGAATTGTGGTCCGCCATGGCAGTCAGCCTGGCCGTCCAGGTCCATCGCACTACAGCCTACCGCCCACAGGCTAACGGGTTGTGTGAACGGTTCCACCGGTCTTTGAAGGACGCGCTTCGCGCAGCCTTCTCGAATGCCAATTGGGCCAACCGTTTACCATGGGTTCTCCTGGGCCTCCGTTCGGGGGTTAGGGAAGACCTCGGCGCCTCCCCGGCTGAACTGGTTTTCGGCCAACCAGTGCGTGTACCAGGAGAGTTCTTCCCCGAATCTCCTGTTCCGCAATTTGGCCCCACTCGAAAGCCAGAGGACCCAGACGTGTTTTCGCCTCGAGCCCAGAACCCGATGCACCATGGGTTACCCCACTCGTTTATCCCCCAGAGGCTGGAAACCTCTAAGTTCGTTTTCATTCGCCATGATGCTCACCAGCCACCCCTGCAACCCATTTATAACGGCCCTTTCAGAGTCCTTGAGCCAGGCCCAAAACATTTTCTTTTAGATCTGGGTGGGCGCCGGGAAACTGTGTCCATCGATAGGCTTAAACCGGCACATGTATTATCTGACGAACCTGTGTTGACAGCTCAACCTCCCCGCAGAGGGTGACCTCCTGCCGCGAAAGCGGTTCCAGTTTCCCCCTTAGAGGACCCCCCGCAGCTGTCAGCAACCCAGGTTCCCCTAAACCCAGCTCACCACTCAAACCCTCAACAACAGTGCCACCCCCCTGCGCCTGTACCCGTTGGGCCCAGAGTAAGCCGTTCTGGTAGAATAATCAGACCTCGGGTCTGGGACTAGGGCATATTGAACTGTTTCTGGGTGTTCTGGGGGGGCGTGTGTGGCAGGCCACCAGGAGGCTCCACTCACACCCAGAAGAGAGGATGTAAACAGGATGTGATGTGTGACTTGTATGTATATATGTTGCGTGTTGTTCTGTAGTACTGATCAGTTGGAGTGATTAAATGATGTGATCAGACCTACTCACGTGTCGTCCCTGACTTCCTCCACAATATAAACATATCTTATTTCTAAAATACAGAACTGAAGAAGGGGTATGAATGAATATTTGTTTATTAGGCATTCAAGAGATGGAAATGTTGCCATTTATTATAATAATTTTGTTTTTTCTTGTTTTTGTTTCCATTAATTATAAGTCTGATAAAATATTGGGAGGATAATTTGTTATTTGGAAAGGAATGATGAGAGAGTGATATTATTGATTATTTTTTATTACTATTATTATTGTGGCGGCCCTGCCCAAAGCTAGCCGCATTGCATTCTAGGGGGTAAGTTCGGGGTTGTTTTATTGTGCTTTTCTTGTGTGTTGGGGGGTTATTTAGTCCGGGGTTATATTAGTGTTGTTTAGTTTGTTTAACGTTCATTTTATGTTGTTTTTGTCCGGTGCCTGTTGGCACCGTGAGTTATTTTTGTATGTCGGGGAATGGGGTGAGGGCTGTTCAGCCAAATAAATTGTTCTGTGTTTGCTACTTGGTGACTCGTTCTTGCCGCTGCACAACACACCCGCTAGATGGCGTCTAAAATCACCACATTATTATTATTATTATTATTGTTATGATAGAATGTAGACATATAATTTGTCTTATTAGTAATAATACTTTCAATATTGTGATTATTGGATCAATAACACAAACAGACATAACAATTCCTAGATGAACATCTAATAAGTACATAATAGTTGAAATTGTTGTAATGTGTAGTAAAGGGGTGGGGCTGAATAAGCATTAGCTTCTTCCCTTTGGAAAAAAGACTTTTCTTTCTTTTTTGGCATTTTTTTAGTATGCTTATTATTACGGTTATTGTTTTTTAATGTCTTATGTTCAAATGTTTGTTTTTAAACTTTTGTTGTCTTATGTTCAAATAAAAATAAAAACATGAAAAATGAAATGAAATGAACTGTTCTGATGGATTTAGTAGAAATTGTGTTTTTGTTACATTGTCTAGATTGAACATTTTTCATATATACAGTATATAGAGTTTAGGGCCCAAGACTGACCCCTGGGGAACGCCACAGGTAATATCCAAATATGTTGAGGAAACGTTGCCCACTTTCACAAACGGCTTCCTGTTATGCTGATGAAGGTTCTCAGTCATCCAGGTCATAACATGCGAAAAAGCACTATTATCTCGTACGTGGCAGGAGTTTCAGAGAAACTAAGAATTTTCTCCAGCCGGTTTAGTTTCTTAATTAATATGATTTATTGTGTCAAAAGCTTTTTGTACATCTATGAATATCTCCAGTGAATGATGCTGCTTCATTGAATTTGTATTTGCTTCAACTGAATCAATTAATGCCATTGCTGTTGATCTATTTATCCACTGTTGATCAATAAATCCATATTGACATTCAGATACTAACTTGTGTTTTTCTATGAATCTTTACAGTCGGTTATTACAAAGTTTTTCTAAGATTTTAATCATCTGAATAGACGTATTTAATATTTCCTAACCACCAAGCGCGCCTAGCAGACAGAGCTCAGGGAAAAGAGCCTCGTGACGCATAAAGAACCCGTATTTCCGCTCCGGCCGGATTCGGGTGATAGCCGTAGTGTTAGCAGTTGAAGTGAAGTTCGGAGCTGGTTTGAGGTCCCAGCGGATCCTGGTCTTAGTCCTGCTGTCTGACCCGACTGAAACAGTTCGGGTCTCTGTTCCGGAGACGCCATCTGAGCGCTGGCTTCGCATTCAGTCATCTGTTATTGTGGCTAGCATCGGGCTAACAGCTAGCTGCTTTCCGTTGATGAAAACATCGCGCGGAGCTTTCGCTCAGGTGAGTCAGACACCTCTTGGATGTTATATGGGGTGTTTACCTGCGGTGGAGACTCGGTGGGTTCTCTAGCGTGATAATGCTAGCTTCAGTCTCGTCACTGTTTCAGGTGAGTGGAACACATGTACACGTCATGTGATGACAACTATTAGCCGCAGCAGCTTCTTGTTGATCCCGATGGACAATCTGAGCTGTAGACGCGTCTTCAGCTGGAACTAGGGACAAAGGAACAAACATCTACACTTGTCTCCCTTGGCCTCACCTGTCCCACTATACATTCAATAGTCCATGAGGTTTGTTCGCTCTTAGTGAGTTGACTTGTTTATTTTAAAGCTTACCGCTCCAGGAAAGGTGCTGTCCAAATGGAAAAGATACACAAAACAATGTAACAGCAGCATCATAGTAAAATAAAAGCTTTAAACAATTAAAACCAATAAGAAAAAGAAGGGCACTAAAACACGAATAAAACTAGCAAATTTCAGTGAAAGCGTGTCCATAGGGGGCGCTGGGGGGCCGTCCTCCCTCACTTGGGAGGAAAAAAAAAATCAAAAACGTAATTAAAACTACTACGGTATATTTATAGGGCGGCACGATAATAGGAAAACCTGCGATATGCGATAGCAGTTAATGTTGCAATATCAATATTACTTGCGATAAATGAACAAATACTTAAAGGAACTAGAGGCAGGATCTTTAAAAAATCTGTAAAAAATGAAACATGTATGTTCATTTTTTCAAAGCTAATGGGTGATGAAGCGTTATAAACCTAAAAGAATGAGGCCACCCATGTATCGTTCCATTTTCTTGAACAGGCTGTTTGCTGCAAAATGCGCTGCAGTTCGGTCACGAATTTCCCGCGCTGCCCTACGGATGTGGCGTCAATTGACACTGCTTGCGCGTTCACGACAGCTTCAAAACAGAAAGAAAATGTGTTCGACACTGCAGATCGGTAGGTGGCGCTATTGCACCTTAAGTTGCTTGCCAACCGCCAAACTCCAAAAGAAGAACTGTGGGAATGGATTCTACTGCAACCAGCAAACGACCAAGCGTGGCACAAAGGAAGTTTATTCAGCGGCATCTCGTGAGTCAAAAACCAAATATGGTAAAAGACAGGCAGGGACCCGAATCTATATCGGATACGTGATTGACGAATGGAGGCTGCTTCAACTATATCTGGGACTCAAAAAGGATGCTGCCATGGCTCATTTCCTAGTGAGCAGGTAAGAAACATTATAGGTTGTGTTTAGAGATGATGACAATGATCTGACCTCACCGATGACTCAGAGAGAGCTAGCGTGCAGTAGCATTAGCTGTGATCATGCTACAGTAGTAGCATTAGCTGTGATCATGCTACAGTAGTAGCATTAGCTGTGATCAGGGCTGCAGCGTGGATTGCTTCGCCGCAATATTGTCCGTGAGAGCGGCGGAGAGTTGCCTTTTCAGCGTGAGATATTGGAGGTGTGGCGTGAGAGCGTGTGAAGAGGGTCAGGTAATGGTATTTTTGTGTTTGTGTAACATAGCCGTCTGTGCACGCTCCCGTGCTGGGCTGCAGTTACTCGCAGAGCCGGGCGCGTCGCTCATGAGCATCGTTTCTTTTTTTCTGCCTCTAGTTCCTTTAAATCTGCAGTTTTTGTATATATACTTTAGACACACCACTCCAACCTCTGTCATTAGTAGAAAAATAGTTTTCTTCTGGTAGGCACAGGGTATTAGCAAGAGAAATTTGTTTCAATCTCTTTTACCTGCCAACAGTTTCGACTTCTGGCTGAAGTCTTCTTCACGGGCTGTCATCAGGTGGAATGCTGACGTGGCCTATATCTGGTATTCCCGGTGCGCATCACGTGGGAGTGACGTGTGGAGGTGGAGTGTCCACGGGGACTCCCACATGCGCTTGACGGTGTGGTGGTGCTGAGGAGCGTGTCCCATGTTCTCGGGAGCCCATAAGCTCCTTCGTCCCTGTTGATGGTGGATTTGTCATGTGCCCTGATTTTTATAGATTCCCGTATCCATCTCTTGTAGCGGTCGCTTTCTTTTCCTATGATCCGTGTGTTGTTCCAGTCCATTATATGATTGTGCTGTTTGCAGTGGTCCGTTATGGCGGATTTCATAACTTCGCTGTCAGCCACTTTCTTTTTATATCTTGTTAGTCTGGTCTTTGTTTCTTTTTCACACTCCGTGCGGTGGCTGACAGCGAAGTTATGAAATCCGCCATAACGGACCACTGCAAACAGCACAATCATATAATGGACTGGAACAACACACGGATCATAGGAAAAGAAAGCGACCGCTACAAGAGATGGATACGGGAATCTATGACAAATCCACCATCAACAGGGACGAAGGAGCTTATGGGCTCTCGAGAACCTGGGACACGCTCCTCAACACCACCACACCATCAAGCGCATGTGGGAGTCCCCGTGGACACTCCACCTCCACACGTCACTCCCACGTGATGCGCACCGGGAATACCGGATATAGGCCACGTCAGCATTCCACCTGATGACAGCCCGTGAAGAAGACTTCAGCCAGAAGTCGAAACTGTTGGCAGGTAAAAGAGATTGAAACAAATTTCTCTTGCTAATACCCTGTGCCTACCAGAAGAAAACTATTTTTCTAATTATTGTAAAGTGGCACAATGAACGTTATTTCTCTGTCATTCGTATTAATACAGTAACAAAATGAAATCATGCAAGTTTACATTACAAAATTAGCATCTGTTTCAATATTTTTGTAAACAATAATCATTAAAATATGTTGGAGAACATGCTGTAGAACATTTACAGAGCTAAACGAATATGCTTACTCCCGTAGCACTTACCGGCTACTTCCATTATTTCCTTGTACCGCTTTGATGGTTTCTCATAAGGAGTTCCACCCATGGGCATCTGCTGGGCTGTTGTGCTTTTACTTGTCTTAATGTCAGAGACTTTGGGTTTGCTAACGCTAGCTTTCTAGAGCCCAGTATATAGATCTTTATGGTTGCGTTGGAGGTGACAACGGAGATTTGTTGTGTTTCCCCTCGTGGTTACCACAAGTGTTTGGCATGTCTTGCAAAGTACTTGTGTTTGTTGAACACAAGGACTACAGATGTGTAAGCGGCTTAGGTTTACTCCTGGGTAGGTTTGGGCATCGTTTGAATTTGAACGTTTCCTTTTTCGATTCCAATTCCTTGTTTCGATTCTGGTTCCTATCGATTCTCGATTCCGATTCTTTCAAGAGGCAGGGTCCAAAAACTTTAAATGAACTGTTTTAAATGAGCCAGCTGACCATAGGTCTTACTTGATGAAATAATCTGAACTTCAACATAAATTTTAATTCTATGAACAATAACACCACCTTAATTTAGACAAAAACTTCAAGAAAGAATAAAACACTTGCAGCACCATCAGTGTGTTTGTTTCTGACCACAACTCACAGCCTCCTACAAAGTCTGGGAGCTGAAGGAGCCTCTAGGATGAGAGGCTAAATGTCTTCAAGATGACCAGAAAAGCCCAGCAGCTGTTTTCAGCTAAAACTCTCAAGATGATCATGTCCAGGATGACTGATTATAAGTGAAACTTAAATGTAGCTGTTGTCAGTAACAATATAACAGATTTAAAACATTAAAACTCTCAACAGACTAAATAGTGCAGAAAAGCAAAAAATAATCTCACAATTTAGCGCGTTGAGATTTATTATTATCATTATTTTATTTATTTATTTGTCTGCTGCATCGGCTCCTAGTGGGTGGAAGTGGATATTAGCTGCGTTTGACTGTTGATGATCCGTGAGCTTTTATTTCTGTTGTGAGACATGAAAACTCACCTCACTCCGCCTGGAGTTTGTTCTTCAAAACTCGTATTAAATCCACAGCGTTGACGTGTTTAAACGAGCTTCCTCTGTGCTGTATTTTTCGTTGCAGGATGGAATGTTTATATCACTTTCACGGAGTAAAAATTCGGCAGACGTGTTTGTTTACATTTTTGCCGCTGTGCGCCACACATTGAGAAGAGGGGGAGACGCGATGCTGCACTCAGGGTCTCTGCGGCAGGAGCGACAGACAGATCAGCAGTTATAGTCGGCTCTGAAAGGCATTCATTAGAATTTGCGCATCACGTTTTTTTCCAGTTAAAGTCACACTTTAGAACGCCTCTGCAGCTCCGCAGCTGCGTATTTTTCATGATTACGCGTAACGGAAACACTTCCGGCGGATTCTACTTCCGGTCGGCGGACTGGCAATAGAAACTAGGAATTGAAAGTAAAACATTTGAACGATTCCGGGAAAAACTGACTGTTAGTCCCGGTTTCAATCGATGCTCGATTCTTGATGCCCAACCCTACTCCTGGGGCGCTATAAAAAGCGCCCCTGAACTGCAGCTAAACAGCCAATCATATTGAACTGGAGAATTTTGGGCCAATCAGCATCCGTGAATTGAATTCCTCTTACACAAAGCAACCAGCTAGTGTGCTAGAAGGTGTCGGATCACATTTTCACTCTTGTCATGTTCTTGATGAAGTTTACTAAATTTGTTTTCCTTGATGCGTCATTAGCCCCGTTTCCTTTATCGGAACCTCGGGGTAAATTTACATAGGGATGCACTGATTGATCGGTAACTGCTCGTAATCGGCCGATATTGGTGAAAAAACACGTGATCGGCAACTCCTTTCAGAGCCGATCATACCAGCCGATCACCTGTCACTCATATTTTGCGGCTGACAGAGAACCTGCGTGTAGCTGCAGCATCACGCCTCCCTCGCCCGCATGCGCGCAGCGGCAAATATGTAAAACTAACTTTTACTCCATCTGTGAGAGTGATGTAAAGGAGCGGGGGAAGCTCTTTAAAATGCATCAACACAGCGAATTTAATAGGACTTTGAAAGAGCAAACTCTGGGGGAGTGAGGTGAGATTTCCTGTCTCCCTGTAGAAATGAAAAGACAATCGGAGTCGGAGCGGCAGCAGTCAGACACAGCTGCACTAACCACTCGTCTGTATGAGCATGACCGTCCGAAAAATGGGCAACTAACCTGAAAAGTAAATAAAGTCATCATGTTAGACGAGCAACCTTTCTCTGTGGTGGACGACGCCGAGTTCTGCTCGCTAGCATCCGCTACGGGAAATAAATAAAGCTATTAACGTAACGACTCTGACTCTCTCAGGCCACTCGTGTAGGGGTCTTTTATTCAGGCTACTGTCGGCCGTAACCCACGGCTTACAACTTATCAATTTATCCACAGAACAGTTCAGAACTGGGCGGCTTTTCTTAGCATAGCATAACAGCCGCTGACCTGGAACCGGAAACCGCAACCTTTCTAGGAGCTGAACTGCCCTTCAAAATAAAACTAACACATAACATTACTCTTATATCATTACGGCAACTGTTATGATGGTGCTGCTGGTGGTGATGATGATGATAATAATAATAATAATAATAATTTTAATAAAAAAAAAAAATCTCACAACACACAAATTCGAGTTTTTTTTCTTTTGCTTTCTTGCACTATTTAAGCTACACTTAAGCTGAGTCCAAGTTGTCTCTAAGAGTCTGTAGAGTGTTAAATATTGCACATGGCCTCAGCCTGCAATAAAACAGTGGAACAATGATACTTTCTCATCTCCTACTTTTTATACTAATAATACAATGGCAATGTTGCGTGCATGAGAACACAATATTGAAGAATTTATGGATTTGACGCTGTAATCGGTAATATTGGGATCGGCAGATACTGTTTTTGGTGATCGGTGATCTGCCCTCAAAATCCTGATCGGTGCATCTCTAAATTTACAGGAAGTTCCCAAAGTGCGCTTGTCTCCACTTGACCGGGCCAGCCGAACGGCCGTTTTGCTGGCCATTTTCCGGAAACTTCTGAGTACCTGATATGGGGTAGGTACTCGGAATGGCCCGATGGAGTCGCTGAGCGGAACCTTTGGTTAACTCATGCTGATTGGTTGTAACTCAGTAGGGAATTACAGTCGACGTTCTCCAAAACAACCGGCAGTAGTAAAATTAGAAGAGTTGCTAGTGAAGCAGAATGGAAGTGAACGGAATAAGCGATCGTGTTTAAAATTAAACTCCCGACACCGGAACACAAGGCGTAATTTCCCCACAGCTGTTATTAAACTCTGCACTGGAAAACACCTTGGAATTCCCCCACATCACCTTAATTCACTGGGCTTTGTTGTCTCACAGAGCACTGTAAAAACTGAGCTTCTGGTCTTTGAACGCCACATTTTATATCACGCAGCTGCTAGCGTCCTCTGAATGGATTAAATTATGATAAAATTCAACAGAATAAATACTTTTAATGTCATTAATGTTACTATGGACGCTTCTGGCGCTGGTCAGCGACATTACTCACTGCCGAAGCAGTTGTGATATGCTAATGTCTGTGCAAAGTCCTGAAAGAGCTGAATTTGAATGGAGACAGAACAGCTGAGAGGACCGGGACATTGAATCTCCTGGTCTATTCCCCATCCCAGAATTTACCCTGAAGTTCCAGCAAATGGAAACATGCCTATTAGATCATATGTCCTCATAAAACCTTCGTTATTTCTTACTCTGCTGGATCTTCTCTATGAAGCTTTGGACTTCTGCTGGCGTGTTGAACTTGTGAACATTGTCCTTGTATGGCACTATCAGTTTAGCTGGAGGTACAATGCCACTTCTCAGCCCCATCTTCGTGTTGTTGTACCTCTCCACTGTTGTTTGTACACTTCTGTGGCGATATCCTCGTAAAATCTCACCATTTTGTCCTTGTACAGAATACCCTTTTTTTAATCTGGCAGCTTTGAGCACCATGTCCTGTTTATAATTGAGAAAACACATAATTAGAGTTCTCGGAGGTTCCTCAGGCTTTCTTTTGGGTCCGATGCGGTGCGCTCTCTTGATAATCACGGGGCTCCGTGCTGTGTTTAGGTCCAGTATCCCTGTTATCCAGTTTTCCAGGAATCCACAGGTGTCCTCGCCCTCCTCTCCCTCTGGAACACCGACCAACCTGAGGTTATTACGCTGAGATCTAGTTTCCAAATCCACCAGTTTATCCANAGAGATAGGGTGAGGAGCTCGGTCATCCGGGAGGGGCTCGGAGTAGACCCGCTGCTCCTCCACATCGAGAGGAGCCAGTTGAGGTGGCTCGGGCATCTGATTAGGATGCCTCCTGGACGCCTCCCTGGTGAGGTTTTCCGGGCACGTCCAACCGGGAGGAGACCCAAAGGAAGACCCAGGACACGCTGGAGAGATTATGTCTCTCGGCTGGCCTGGGAACGCCTTGGGATTCCCCCGGAGGAGCTGGCCCAAGTGGCTGGGGAGAGGGAAGTCTGGGCTTCCCTCCTTAAGCTGCTGCCCCCGCGACCCGACTCCGGATAAGCGGGAGAAAATGGATGGATGGATCTCTGTAGTTATGCTGCTATAGGCTTAGACTGCTGGAGGACATACTGACCACTTTCCACACTCTGCTACTCTCTTCTACCACCACTCTCTAATGGCATTATTTCCTGTTATTTCAGCTGTTAACTTTATTTTCTCTCTAAGTGTTTTTCTCCCCAGAAGAAGCTACACTGGCGTTCTGCTGAGCTGTGGTGGCCTCATGGAGGGGGCCATCGGCTGGCACACTGCTGCCAACCACTTCACATTCTCCCTCTCCTGATATTACATCTCACTTTCTTTAACATAGAATGTGCTACTATTAGTTCACCTATTGAATTAATTATAGATTCACTCAGATAAAGACAATAAAGTTTCTCTTACTAAATAGAACTTCTACTAAGAAATCACAGTGTAGCCATAGAAACACTACTTGATCTATATGGTGTGTGTGTGTGTGTGTGTGTGTGTGTGTGTGTGTGTGTGTGGGTGTGGGTGTGGGGTGTGCGTGTGCCTGCTCTGTCTTCTCAATCCCCAGTGAGTCGTAGCGGATGGCTGCTCATACTGAGCCAGGATCCTCTGGAGGTTTCTTCCTGTTAAAAGGGAGTTTTCCTTCCCACTGTCGCTACATGCTTGCTTAGTATGAGGATTGTATCAACACACAGTCAGTGTCTTTATGCAATCTGCTGGGTTCCTTATATAGGAAACTTTTTTACTGATTGGCTTAATGAACTGAACTGTATTGGAATGTTTACTTTGTGAAGTGCCTTGAGACGACTCTTGTCGTGATTTGCCGCTATATAAATAAACTGAATTGAATTGAATTGTTGTTCCAAAAACACAAAATCTGATTTCCCAGTAAAATGAATGATGGTTGCCAGGTTTACGTTCCCCTGAAACGTGGTACTACTGCTTCGGCCCAGCCTCTCCTAGATTGTCTATCGGATACTAAAGCTCTGATTTTATTTAGTCTTAACAATGGTATAACAGAGGTTATTTTCTACAGCTCAAATCAAACGTGACACTTCTAGCATCTCTGATATTATTGGCCCCATTTAAGAAATCTGTCGTTACTAATATGGGAGAAAAATGGATGATGGTCTTGTGCTCGACAACCACATTAATGGAAATGTCAGATCATGATGTTTTTTCACCTAAGGTGCATTTCCAAGATCAACTCAGTGACATCGAGGGCTTATTTGAAAACAGTAATCCATGCTTCATAAACTCACAACTGGACTACTGTAATTTGTGGCTCTTGGATTAAGTCAGACCTTGATCTCTAGAATGCAGATGGTGCAGATGTTTGCAGCTAGATTTTCAACAGGAACTAAGAAGAGAATGAATATCACCGTGGTTTGGGCCGCCTTGCACTGGCTCTCAGTTTGGTTTAGGATCTGTTTTAAAATTCTTTTATTTGATTCTAAAGCGTTACATGGAAGGGCTCCATCATACTTTTCAGATTTTCTGTCTGTATGAACCTCCTCGCATGAATTGGTTGGCCAATCGGCTCCTGATGGTTGTTCTTAGGGCTAAAAAGAAATTGAGAGGACTGTGCTTTTTGGTTGCGGCACAGAGATTGTGCCTGTCGTTAAGTATAAGGGAGGTTTCCTCGGTTGCAATCTTTAACAGTAGTCTGAAAACACACGTTCACAGATTAACAACACACACAGTATGTTGACGTCATTCGTGTTTTATTTTTTAGTAGTTATTTTTCAGTGTTTAATCAATTGCACTGACCTGCTACTTCTATTTTGCAGTTGTGTTATGTGTAAATCACTTTGGATATCTACAGGATTGTGGAAAGTCCTTTATAAATAATGCTGATGATGATTGCAAAGATGTTTTGTATTTATTTTAGTGCAAATGTTGATTTTATTTATATAACACTTATTAAAAAATAAAGGCTTCTTCAAAGAGCTAAACAGTAAACCAGTTAAATTGATTTTAATTTAGTTTATTTATATAACATCAGTTCACAGCAAAAATCATCCCAAAGCAAAATCAACAAGTCCAATTCATCTCAGGTTCTGATTCAATCTAAATGTTTGCAGAACGTGCAATTCAGTTGATCTAGATTCACTTGATCATAGAATATCATTTAGTCTAAAAGAAAACCAGCAGATTGCTTTGAAGCTATATTTAGATGCAATCTTCCATTTCAAGCAAAGTTCCTTCTTCCTTTAAACAGAGAGACCTCCAGTAGAACTGGACTCAGAATGAGTGATGATGTTCTGCTTCAGCCAACTGTGGTCTGAGGGGAAAAAGAGACAAACACAGGAGGACAAAGCCAGTTTTCATTTTTAGCGAAAATACTGAAATAATGGCAGCAATCACTTTAAATAAAAACATAGAAAGGGGGGGGGGGGGGGGGGGGATGACTGTGAGAGAGAAACTGTGGTCAGGATGTCCTCCATTAAGCCTGTAGCAGCATAACTACATGGGTAAGTCGGGATGACCCAAGACAACCATCACTAGAAGATTTATCAAAAATGAATGTTTTAACACCATACTATGCAACTTTTTCATATGTTTAAATCATGTTCTTGAGCCAGTTTGTGCTAAAATTACCCTTTACAGGGTTAATGAAATGTCACTCAGACCCCCACCGCCCTCTGTGGCCAGAATACCGCACTTGCAACTTCAGAGTGGCGGTCCGGNAAGTTGTCTGAGGCTTTATGCCTCTGGTAGGGTCACCCATGGCAAACAGGTCCTAGGTGAGGGATCAGACAAAGCGCAGCCCAAAATACCCCTTATGATGAGTTCAATAAATGGAACCAGTGTTCCCTCGCCCGGACGCGGGTCACCGGGGCCCCCCTCTGGAGCCAGGCCTGGAGGTGGGGCACGCTGGCGAGCGCCTGGTGGCCGGGCTTTCACCCATGGAGCCCGGCCGGGCATAGCCCGAAGAGGAGACGTGGGTCCCCCTTCCCATGGGCCCACCACCCGTGGGAGGGGCCAAAGGGGTCGGGTGCAATGTGGAAAGGGCGGTAGCCGAAGGCGGGGACCTTGGCGGTCTGATCCTCGGCTACAGAAGCTGGCTCTTGGTACGTGGAATGTCACCTCTCTGGTGGGGAAAGAGCCGGAGTTGGTGTGTGAGGTTGAGAGGTTCCGACTAGATATAGTTGGACTCACCTCAACGCATGGCTCTGGCTCTGGAACCAGTTTCCTTGAGAGGGGTTGGACTCTCTACCACTCTGGAGTTGCTCCCACTGAGAGGCGTCGAGCAGGGGTGGGCATACTTCTTGCCCCCCATCTTGGTGCCTGTACGTTGGGGTTTACCCCGGTGAACGAGAGGGTAGCCTCCCTCCGTCTTCGGGTGGGGGGACGGGTCCTGACTGTGGTTTGTGCTTATGCACCAAACTGCAGCTCAGACTACCCACCCTTTTTGGAGTCCCTGGAGGGGGTACTGGAAAGCGCTCCTTCGAGTGACTCCCTCGTTCTGCTGGGGGACTTCAATGCTCATGTGGGCAATGACAGTGAGACCTGGAGAGGTGTGGTTGGGAGGAACGGCCCCCCTGATCTGAATCCGAGTGGTGTTCTGTTATTGGACTTCTGTGCTCGTCATGGATTGTCCATAACGAACACCATGTTCAAGCATAAAGGTGTCCATATGTGCTCTTGGCACCAGGATACCTTAGGCCGCAGGTCGATGATCGATTTTGTTGTCGTTTCATCTGATCTGCGGCCGCATGTCTTGGACACTCGGGTGAAGAGAGGGGCGGAGCTGTCAACTGACCACTACCTGGTGGTGAGTTGGCTTCGATGGTGGGGGAAGATGCCGGCCAGACCTGGCAGACCCAAACGTGTTGTGAGGGTCTGCTGGGAACATCTGGCAGAGTCTCCTGTCAGAAGGAGCTTCAATTCCCACCTCCGACAGAACTTCGAACACGTCCCGGGGGAGGCGGGGGACATTGAGTCCGAATGGGCCATGTTCTGTGACTCCATTGTCGAGGCGGCTGACCATAGCTGTGGCCGCAGGGTGGCCGGTGCCTGTCGTGGCGGCAACCCCCGAACCCGCTGGTGGACACCGGCGGTTAGGGATGCTGTCAAGCTGAAGAAAGAGTACTATCGGGTCCTTTTGGCCCGTGGGACTCCGGAGGCAGCTGATGGGTACCGGCAGTCCAAGCGGAATGCGGCTCGGGTGGTCGCGGAGGCAAAAACCCGGGCGTGGGAGGAGTTCGGTGAGACCATGGAACAAGACTTCCGTACGGCTTCGAGGAGATTCTGGTCCACCATCCGGCACCTCAGGAGGGGAAAGCAGTGCACTACCAACACTGTTTACAGTGGGGAGGGTGTGCTGCTGACCTCGACTCGGGACGTTGTGAATCGGTGGGCCGAGTACTTCGAAGACCTCCTCAATCCCACCGGCACGTCTTCCAGGATGGAAGCAGAGTCTGGGG
>SSNS01000414.1:72766-94788 GCA_006937985.1 Aphyosemion australe | reverse complement strand
TAGGGATGCACTGATTGATCGGTAACTGCTCGTAATCGGCCGATATTGGTGAAAAAACACGTGATCGGCAACTCCTTTCAGAGCCGATCATACCAGCCGATCACCTGTCACTCATATTTTGCGGCTGACAGAGAACCTGTGTGTAGCTGCAGCATCACGCCTCCCTCGCCCGCATGCGCGCAGCGGCAAATATGTAAAACTAACTTTTACTCCATCTGTGAGAGTGATGTAAAGGAGCGGGGGAAGCTCTTTAAAATGCATCAACACAGCGAATTTAATAGGACTTTGAAAGAGCAAACTCTGGGGGAGTGAGGTGAGATTTCCTGTCTCCCTGTAGAAATGAAAAGACAATCGGAGTCGGAGCGGCAGCAGTCAGACACAGCTGCACTAACCACTCGTCTGTATGAGCATGACCGTCCGAAAAATGGGCAACTAACCTGAAAAGTAAATAAAGTCATCATGTTAGACGAGCAACCTTTCTCTGTGGTGGACGACGCCGAGTTCTGCTCGCTAGCATCCGCTACGGGAAATAAATAAAGCTATTAACGTAACGACTCTGACTCTCTCAGGCCACTCGTGTAGGGGTCTTTTATTCAGGCTACTGTCGGCCGTAACCCACGGCTTACAACTTATCAATTTATCCACAGAACAGTTCAGAACTGGGCGGCTTTTCTTAGCATAGCATAACAGCCGCTGACCTGGAACCGGAAACCGCAACCTTTCTAGGAGCTGAACTGCCCTTCAAAATAAAACTAACACATAACATTACTCTTATATCATTACGGCAACTGTTATGATGGTGCTGCTGGTGGTGATGATGATGATAATAATAATAATAATAATAATTTTAATAAAAAAAAAAAATCTCACAACACACAAATTCGAGTTTTTTTTCTTTTGCTTTCTTGCACTATTTAAGCTACACTTAAGCTGAGTCCAAGTTGTCTCTAAGAGTCTGTAGAGTGTTAAATATTGCACATGGCCTCAGCCTGCAATAAAACAGTGGAACAATGATACTTTCTCATCTCCTACTTTTTATACTAATAATACAATGGCAATGTTGCGTGCATGAGAACACAATATTGAAGAATTTATGGATTTGACGCTGTAATCGGTAATATTGGGATCGGCAGATACTGTTTTTGGTGATCGGTGATCTGCCCTCAAAATCCTGATCGGTGCATCTCTAAATTTACAGGAAGTTCCCAAAGTGCGCTTGTCTCCACTTGACCGGGCCAGCCGAACGGCCGTTTTGCTGGCCATTTTCCGGAAACTTCTGAGTACCTGATATGGGGTAGGTACTCGGAATGGCCCGATGGAGTCGCTGAGCGGAACCTTTGGTTAACTCATGCTGATTGGTTGTAACTCAGTAGGGAATTACAGTCGACGTTCTCCAAAACAACCGGCAGTAGTAAAATTAGAAGAGTTGCTAGTGAAGCAGAATGGAAGTGAACGGAATAAGCGATCGTGTTTAAAATTAAACTCCCGACACCGGAACACAAGGCGTAATTTCCCCACAGCTGTTATTAAACTCTGCACTGGAAAACACCTTGGAATTCCCCCACATCACCTTAATTCACTGGGCTTTGTTGTCTCACAGAGCACTGTAAAAACTGAGCTTCTGGTCTTTGAACGCCACATTTTATATCACGCAGCTGCTAGCGTCCTCTGAATGGATTAAATTATGATAAAATTCAACAGAATAAATACTTTTAATGTCATTAATGTTACTATGGACGCTTCTGGCGCTGGTCAGCGACATTACTCACTGCCGAAGCAGTTGTGATATGCTAATGTCTGTGCAAAGTCCTGAAAGAGCTGAATTTGAATGGAGACAGAACAGCTGAGAGGACCGGGACATTGAATCTCCTGGTCTATTCCCCATCCCAGAATTTACCCTGAAGTTCCAGCAAATGGAAACATGCCTATTAGATCATATGTCCTCATAAAACCTTCGTTATTTCTTACTCTGCTGGATCTTCTCTATGAAGCTTTGGACTTCTGCTGGCGTGTTGAACTTGTGAACATTGTCCTTGTATGGCACTATCAGTTTAGCTGGAGGTACAATGCCACTTCTCAGCCCCATCTTCGTGTTGTTGTACCTCTCCACTGTTGTTTGTACACTTCTGTGGCGATATCCTCGTAAAATCTCACCATTTTGTCCTTGTACAGAATACCCTTTTTTTAATCTGGCAGCTTTGAGCACCATGTCCTGTTTATAATTGAGAAAACACATAATTAGAGTTCTCGGAGGTTCCTCAGGCTTTCTTTTGGGTCCGATGCGGTGCGCTCTCTTGATAATCACGGGGCTCCGTGCTGTGTTTAGGTCCAGTATCCCTGTTATCCAGTTTTCCAGGAATCCACAGGTGTCCTCGCCCTCCTCTCCCTCTGGAACACCGACCAACCTGAGGTTATTACGCTGAGATCTAGTTTCCAAATCCACCAGTTTATCCATCAAGACTTTATTGTCTTTTTCCAACTTTAATATGGTTGACCCCATCACAACATGCTCATCTTCTGTGTTTGAAATGTGTTTCTCCGTTTGCTCCACTCCCCCCATGCAGTCAGACATTTTTTTTTGCATCCAATCCAGATTTATTTATATAGCACATTTATCCACAGCATGACAGTTGACCAAAGTGCTGAACAAAAAATTAAAAAAGCAATAAAACAAGTAGCTGCCACCTTACCGTGGTGGAGGGGTTTGAGTGTCCCAATGATCCTAGGAGCTACGTTGTCTGAGGCTTCATGCCTCTGGTAGGGTCACCCATGGCAAACAGGTCCTAGGTGAGGGATCAGACAAAGTGCAGCCCAAAGACCCCTTATGATGAGTAAGACAGATGGATGCAGTGTTCCCTCGCCCAGACGCGGGTCACCGGGGCCCCCCTCTGGAGCCAGGCCTGGAGGTGGGGCACGCTGGCGAGCGCCTGGTGGCGGGGCCTTCACCCATGGAGCCCGGCCGGGCACAGCCCGAAGAGGAGACGTGGGTCCCCCTTCCCATGGGCTCACCACTCGTGGGAGGGGCCAAAGGGGTCGGATGCAGTGTGAAAAGGGTGGTAGCCGAAGGCAGGGACCTTGGCGGTCTGATCCTCGGCTCCAGAAGCTGGCTCTAGGCACGTGGAATGTCACCTCTCTGGTGGGGAAAGAGCCGGAGTTGGTGTGTGAGGTTGAGAGGTTCCGACTAGATATAGTTGGACTCACCTCAACGCATGGCTCTGGCTCTGGAGCCAGTTTCCTCGAGAGGGGTTGGACTCTCTACCACTCTGGAGATGCTCCCACTGAGAGGCGCCGAGCAGGGGTGGGCATACTTCTTGCCCCCCATCTTGGTGCCTGTACGTTGGGGTTTACCCCGGTGAACGAGAGGGTAGCCTCCCTCCGCCTCCGTGTGGGGGGATGGGTCCTGACTGTGGTTTGTGCTTATGCACCAAACTGCAGCTCAGACTACCCACCCTTTTTGGAGTCCCTGGAGGGGGTACTGGAAAGCACTCCTTCGGTTGACTCCCTTGTTCTGGTGGGGGACTTCAATGCTCACGTGGGCAACGACAGTGAGACCTGGAGAGGTGTGTTTGGGATGAACGGCCCCCCTCATCTGAATCCGAGTGGTGTTCTGTTATTGGACTTCTGTGCTCGTCATGGATTGTCCATAACGAACACCATGTTCAAGCATAAAGGTGTCCATATGTGCTCTTGGCACCAGGATGCCGCAGGTTGATGATGGATTTTGTTGTCGTTTCATCTGATCTGTGGCCGCATGTCTTGGACACTCGGGTGAAGAGAGGGGCGGAGCTGTCAACTGACCACTACCTGGTGGTTAGTTGGCTTGGATGGTGGGGGAAGATGCCGGTTAGACCTGGCAGACCCAAATGTGTTGTGAGGGTCTGCTGGGAACGTCTGGCAGAGTCACCTGTCAGAAGGGGCTTCAATTCCCACCTCCGACAGAACTTTGAACGTGTCCCGGGGGAGTCAGGGGACATTGAGTCCGAATGGGCCATGTTCCGTGACTCCATTGTCAAGGCGGCTGACCGCAGCTGTGGCCGCAGGGTGGTCGGTGCCTGACGGGGCGGCAAACCCGCTGGTGGACACTAGTGGTTAGGGATGCTGTCAAGCTGAAGAACGAGTCCTATCAGGTCTTTTTGGCCTGTGGGACTCCGGAGGCAGCTGATAGGTACCGGCAGTCCAAGCGGAATGCGGCTCAGGTGGTCGCGGAGGCAAAAACCCGGGCATGGGAGGAGTTCGGTGAGACCATGGAACAAGACTTCCGTATGGCTTCGAAGAGATTCTGGTCCACCATCCAGCGCCTCAGGAGGGGAAAGCAGTGCACTACCAACACTGTTTACAGTGGGGAGGGTGTGCTGCTAACCTCGACTCGGGACTTGTGAATCGGTGGGGCGAGTACTTCGAAGACCTCCTCAATCCCACCGGCACGTCTTCCAGGGTGGAAGCAGAGTCTGGGGACTTTGGGTTGTGCTCTCCAATCTCTGGAGCTGAGGTCACTGAGGTGGTCAAAAAACTCCTCAGTGGAAAGGCTCCGGGGGTGGATGAGATCTGCCCGGATTTCCTTAAGGCTCTGGATGTTGTGGGGCTGTGTTGGTTGACGCGGCTCTGCAATATCGCGTGGATATCGGGGGCAGTTCCACTGGACTGGCAGACCGGGGTGGTGGTCACCCTATTTTAAAAAGGGGGACTGCAGGGTGTGTTCCAACTACAGGGGGATCACACTCCTGAGCCTCCCTGGTAAGGTCTATTCAGGGGTTCTGGAGAGGAGGGTCCGTCGGATAGTCAAACCTCAGATCCAGGAGGAGCAATGTGGTTTTCGTCCTGGCCTTGGAACACTGGACCAGCTCTATACCCTTGGGGGGGGTCCTGGAGGGTGCGTGGGAGTTCGCCCAACCAATCTACATGTGTTTTGTTGATTTGGAGATGGCGTTCGACTGTGTCCCTCGGGAGGCCCTGTGGGGGGGTACTCTGGGAGTATGGGGTACCAGGCCCCTTGTTACGGGCTGTTAGGTCCCTGTACGACCAGTGTCAGAGCTTAGTCTGCATTGCCGGCAGTAAGTCGAGCTCGTTTCCGGTGAGAGTTGGACTCCGCCAAGGCTGCCCTTTGTCACCGATTCTGTTCATAATTTTTATGGACAGGATTTCTAGGTGCAGTCAAGGTGGTGAGGGGATCTGTTTTGGTGGCCTAAGGATCAGGTCTCTGCTTTTTGCAGATGATGTGGTCCTGTTGGCTTCATCAGAACGTGAACTCCGGCTTTCGCTGGAGCAGTTCGCAGCCGAGTGTGAAGCAGCTGGGATGAGAATCAGCTCCTCTAAATTCGAGACCATGGTCTTGTGTCGGAAAAGGGTAGAATGCCTTCTCCAGGTCAGGGGCGAGGTCCTGCCCCAAGTGGAGGAGTTTAAGTATCTTGGGGTCTTGTTCACGAGTGAGGGAAGGGTGGAGTGTGAGAACGACAGGTGGATTAGTGCTGCGTCTGCAGTGATGGGGGGTTTTGTACCGGTCTGTCGTGGTGAAGAGTAGGGGTGTTCCAAAAAGGGTACTTCACGATTCGATTCGATTTCGATTATGGGAGCTTCGATGCTTCGATTCTTCGATTATAATGGTTGTTGGTTCGATTCGATTACTGGTGCCACGATTCTTCGATTATTGACATTTTTAATGCTTTTTTTCATACGAGATTGATTGTCTTCTTCTTTGTCTACATTTGTAAATAAATAACCTATCAATTAACTCAGTTCCTCTAAAACTACTCTCAGTAAGTAAATACTTTTTTTTACATTTAACTATTTTTCAAAGACAAAATCTTATTTTATGACTGTATGACTTGTGTAAATATTTGCACTTTGACCAACTTAACTTCGATCAGGGAAAGCTTTAAACATTTAAAACCTGCTAGGGAAACATTTTTTCTCTCCTTCCTTTACTTTATTTAACAACAGAACACTATTAGAAAACAGTTCAATAACATGCAAAACAACATGCTATCACCTCAACTGTCTTACAGCTTTTGAGATATTGAATAACATTTCATTTCTACTGGTAACAATGTAATGGTGGCATGTCTATAATGTACGGGTTGGCAATAATCCAGTTTAAATTACGTTCACAGATAGAAGTGTTTGTGAATTACATACTACAACGGCTTGCCATAGTCCTGGAGCGGTGTGTTGCGCAATCTCGTAGCAACAACAACGTGAGTCCTAGTAGCTGCTGTGGCTCTGCTCCATAGCGCTGCAGACAGCTACGAATAAACAGGATGGTGGGACTTTTCTTCCGCTTGTAGAGTTTAGTCATTCTTAGCTCCAAGATCATCTTGTTCTTTGGAACCCACGGCGTGAGTCTGCTATCCGCTAGCTTAGTTAGCATTAGCCAATCTGCCCGTAGCTGCGCGTTTGATCCCAAACTTTGGACCGTTTCTGCTGGTTCCTCTATTTTCCTCCACAGCACCTAGATTACCACATTGTGCGCCAGTAAAAAGCATCTTCCTTACACAAAAACAAATAACTTACATTTGTTAAGGCTCCGGTTACGTGTATTTTCTTTTCAGTACCGGCTTTGCAACACAGCTTTCACGTTATTTATTTTTTTAAGCATCGACGTTCATTAATCGATTCTGAATCCTCACGTGAAGCTTTGCGATGCATCGTCACATCGATGAAATGCACTCACCCCTAGTGAAGAGAGAGCTGAGCCGAAAGGCGAAGCTCTCGATTTACCGGTCAATCTACGTTCCTACCCTCACCTATGGTCATGAGCTTTGGGTAGTGACCGAAAGAACGAGATCGCGGATACAAGCGGCCAAAATTAGTTTTCTCCGCAGGGTGTCTGGGCTCTCCCTTAGAGATAGGGTGAAAAGCTCGGTCATCTGGGAGGGGCTCGGAGTAGACCCGCTGCTCCTCCACATCGAGAGGAGCCAGTTGAGGTGGCTCGGGCATCTGGTTAGGATGCCTCCTGGACGCCTCCCTGGTGAGGTTTTCTGGGCACGTCCAACCGGGAGGAGACCCAAAGGAAGACCCAGGACACGCTGGAGGGACTATACCTCTCGGCTGGCCAGGGAACGCCTTGGGATTCCCCCGGAGGAGCTGGCCCAAGTGGCTGGGGAGAGGGAAGTCTGGGCCTCCCTCCTTAAGCTGCTGCCCCCGCGACCCAACTCCGGATAAGCGGATGAAAATGGATGGATGGATGGATGGATGGATGGATGGATAAAACAAGTAGGTCGGATTAAGATAACAAGAGAATACAAGTTAATAGATAGCATAATAATGTAAGTAAAAACAAATACTAAAAGCAACATAAAAGACAAAAAATTTAAAAACCAAGAGACAATGAAACCATAAAATCAGTAAAAAAAGTCATTCATTCATACACACTACAGTCATGTCCATAGAATCAAACACCAAAAGCAATAGTGAAGTAGTGAGTTTTAAGACCAGATTTAAACAGGGCGATAGACAGAGCTGAACCAACCGAAAATGGCAAGCTATTCCAAAGCGTCGGAGCTGCGTGAGCAAAGGCACGCTCACCACGAGTCTTGCACCTCATCTTTGGAACACACAGCAAGAGTTGATCTGCAGAGTGGAGAGACCAAGAGGGAGCATATGAGTTGAGGAGTTGGATAACTGCTAGATAACCGGGAGCTTTGTTATGGACACTTTTGTAAGTAAATAAAAGGATTTTGAATTTCACCCTATAGGTCACTGGGAGCCAGTGCAGCTCAGTGCATGTCATTCATGGCTTCCACAACCTTGTCTGCTTTGCTGGAGAACTTGGCCACCACACTTTCCTACCTGTCCCAAATTTCAGTTTGCATTTGTGCAAGTTTATTTTCAATACCTGCAAACTCCTTTTCGTATGGCCCGCTCCTCCATGTAGTCGCTGTTCGTGGGGCCGTGTGCGATCGTGATGGCCAGTTTGTTAGCTGTACAGGCTTCAGACACGTTACCTTCCAGTGTGCTAGCTTCACTGCCAAACACCGACAACTTGGTTTGAGTGGTTGATTTAGTCTTCTCCTTGGGAACTTTACCCGATACTGGCATCGCTGATTTATAGCGAAGTTTGTGTTCGTGTTTTGTGGTGGTTTTTTCCCCTTCGTTTTAAGGACATGACAAAATTTTCTACCGGAGCAGTTCAGAGCATGACTGCTTACTTCTGGAATAAGATACCTGAATTTCGAGACTTCCAATGACGTTACCATAGCAGACACCACCATCTGAAATTTTTTTTTTGGTAATTTCTTGATAAGTTATTGATTTTTTTGTGAATTTATTATTAGTTAAAGTAAAATTAGTTTTGATGTTTTCAACTAAAAATGCTTGGGTTTAAAGAACTAACATTTCAGTCTAGTAGAAAAATCCTACCAATGCCTGGACTAAAAGATTCATATCCCCTAATATCTAGGGGGCGTTATTGCAATAGAAAATGCATTTGGGCTGATAACCGTCAATCCATAGGCCTAACTCCTCAAAATCTTAATAATTCCTTACTTGTTGGAAGAATTAGCATCTCTTGATCAAGGCCACACACATTTTTGCTTAGCTAGATTTTTAGCTATACCGCAAAAAACACAAAACCTAGTTTTAGTGACCACTCCATCATTTTTCGCCAAATCAACTTGAGACTTGGTACATATGATCTGTGGACACAGATAACTAAATGTGATAAAGGAGTTACTAAATAATTAAAAATTGTGCAAATGATGCAACACCAACTTCACCTTAAAGGAACTAGAGGCAGGATCTTTAAAAAATCTGTAAAAAATTAAACATGTATGTTCATTTTTTCAAAGCTAATGGGTGATGAAGCGTTATAAACCTAAAAGAATGAGGCCACCCATGTATCGTTCCATTTTCTTGAACAGGCTGTTTGCTGCAAAATGCGCTGCAGTTCGGTCACGAATTTCCCGCGCTGCCCTACGGATGTGGCGTCAATTGACACTGCTTGCGCGTTCACGACAGCTTCAAAACAGAAAGAAAATGTGTTCGACACTGCAGATCGGTAGGTGGCGCTATTGCACCTTAAGTTGCTTGCCAACCGCCAAACTCCAAAAGAAGAACTGTGGGAATGGATTCTACTGCAACCAGCAAACGACCAAGCGTGGCACAAAGGAAGTTTATTCAGCGGCATCTCGTGAGTCAAAAACCAAATATGGTAAAAGACAGGCAGGGACCCGAATCTATATCGGATACGTGATTGACGAATGGAGGCTGCTTCAACTATATCTGGGACTCAAAAAGGATGCTGCCATGGCTCATTTCCTAGTGAGCAGGTAAGAAACATTATAGGTTGTGTTTAGAGATGATGACAATGATCTGACCTCACCGATGACTCAGAGAGAGCTAGCGTGCAGTAGCATTAGCTGTGATCATGCTACAGTAGTAGCATTAGCTGTGATCAGGGCTGCAGCGTGGATTGCTTCGCCGCAATATTGTCCGTGAGAGCGGCGGAGAGTTGCCTTTTCAGCGTGAGATATTGGAGGTGTGGCGTGAGAGCGTGTGAAGAGGGTCAGGTAATGGTATTTTTGTGTTTGTGTAACATAGCCGTCTGTGCACGCTCCCGTGCTGGGCTGCAGTTACTCGCAGAGCCGGGCGCGTCGCTCGTGAGCATCGTTTCTTTTTTCCTGCCTCTAGTTCCTTTAAATGTTTCAGATCAGCAAACCATTTTAAATATCAGACAACCTGGGTAAATACAAAATGTAGTTATTTATTTCCTTTGTGAAGGGTTACTAGCTATCCAGACCAACTTGACCCTGTATGAATAAGTTATTGAAATAAAAGGTGAAGTATGTAAGAGTGACATCATATGGTCAAATATGGGTACTGCAGCCCATTTTCAAAACACAGGAAGTGACTCTCACTACCGTTCCATGAGTTTCATGGCTGTTGGCAGCTTTGGCTCAGCACCAGAAGATTCTAGATGAGAAGTGAAGACGAGTCACACACAGTAAGTAGATTAATACATTTCACTGTAATATCGAGTTGTTGGTAATTGAAAAAGTAGCTTGAGATTTCTTTAGAACCGACTATTTGCTTCTAATTCACTGTTAACATTGTTAGCTCAATGTTAGCTNTTAAAGGAACTAGAGGCAGGATCTTTAAAAAATCTGTAAAAAATTAAACATGTATGTTCATTTTTTCAAAGCTAATGGGTGATGAAGCGTTATAAACCAAAAAGAATGAGGCCACCCATGTATCGTTCCATTTTCTTGAACAGGCTGTTTGCTGCAAAATGCGCTGCAGTTCGGTCACGAATTTCCCGCGCTGCCCTACGGATGTGGCGTCAATTGACACTGCTTGCGCGTTCACGACAGCTTCAAAACAGAAAGAAAATGTGTTCGACACTGCAGATCGGTAGGTGGCGCTATTGCACCTTAAGTTGCTTGCCAACCGCCAAACTCCAAAAGAAGAACTGTGGGAATGGATTCTACTGCAACCAGCAAACGACCAAGCGTGGCACAAAGGAAGTTTATTCAGCGGCATCTCGTGAGTCAAAGACCAAATATGGTAAAAGACAGGCAGGGACCTGAATCTATATCGGATACGTGATTGACGAATGGAGGCTGCTTCAACTATATCTGGGACTCAAAAAGGATGCTGCCATGGCTCATTTCCTAGTGAGCAGGTAAGAAACATTATAGGTTGTGTTTAGAGATGATGACAATGATCTGACCTCACCGATGACTCAGAGAGAGCTAGCGTGCAGTAGCATTAGCTGTGATCATGCTACAGTAGTAGCATTAGCTGTGATCAGGGCTGCAGCGTGGATTGCTTCGCCGCAATATTGTCCGTGAGAGCGGCGGAGAGTTGCCTTTTCAGCGTGAGATATTGGAGGTGTGGCGTGAGAGCGTGTGAAGAGGGTCAGGTAATGGTATTTTTGTGTTTGTGTAACATAGCCGTCTGTGCACGCTCCCGTGCTGGGCTGCAGTTACTCGCAGAGCCGGGCGCGTCGCTCGTGAGCATCGTTTCTTTTTTCCTGCCTCTAGTTCCTTTAAGATCCTCATCTGTGCCCCAGACAAGCTGGTTCCCAAAGTCAGAGACGCTCTTGGTCAGCTTGCTTCTCACACCAAACCCTCTGTCAGGAATCTTGGTGTGACCTTTGACCCATCAAACTCTCAAGATCCGTGCACCCTGTTTAATGTGCTTAATTCAGTGTTGGACTTTTCTGAGCCTAGTCAGTTGTCTCCATCTGTTGGAAATTGTGAAGACTTCCTTCACTACTTTGTGTAGAAAGTCTTTAATATTTGAGCTGCAATTACCTCACCGCCTGTCTCTGAGGTTCCGGTGCTTCCTTAGGCAGCACTAGAGACATTTGAATCTGTGTCTGAGTTAGACCACCTGTTTTCACAGTTGAAGCCATCTGGCTCACCCTGCGATGATCTCCCAAAAAAAAAGCAGTTGTTCACCCAACTCTTAAAAAACCTGGACTGGATTCATCAGTTTTGGCCAATTATAGGCCAATTTCAAAACTCCCGTTCCTCTCTAAGCTTTTGGAGAAGGTTGTTTATTTACAACTGGTAGACTTCTTGAATTCTCATGACATTTTGGAGACATTCTAGTCTGGTTTCAGAGCAGGACACAGCACAGAAACTGCACTTTTAAAGTCCCAAATCATCACACTATGGTGAAATTACATCTCCGCATTTGACCCATCTCCATGGTGGGGAGCGGTGAGCTGCAGCTGTGGCCACGTTTGGGAACTATTTGGTGGTTTAACCCCCCAATCCAACCCCTTAGTGCTGAGTGTCAAGCGAGGAGGCACTGGGTCCCATTTTTTCCAAAGTCTTTGGTATGACCCGACCGGGATTCGAACCCCGATCTCCCAGTCCCGGGGCGGACACTCTACCACTAGGCCACCGGAGCTGGTTTAATGGTTCTTAATGATATTTTTTAGCTGGTGATGAGGGTGATGCTGTTCTTTTGTTTTGACTGCTGCATTTGATACGGTGGACCGTGACATTCTGTTGGATTGTCTGCAGTGCTAGCCTCCCTGCATTGACTCCCGATGTACTATTGGGCAAGATTCAAGATCCTCCTATATGTGTTCAGTTTGCTGCAGGGCACTGCTCCACCTTATCTGGCTGCGTTGTTGCACAGGCATGTCCCTTCTTGGGCCCTTTGCTCTGCTGGGCAGGAGTTACTGGAAGTCCTGCACTCTAAACTGAGATCAAAGAGGGACCTTGATCTCAGGTTATATATATATATATATATATATATATATATATATATATATATATATATATATATATATATACATACACTGCTCACAAAAATTAAAGGAACACTTTTTTTATTGGGCCTGGCGTGAAATCAGTTAAACCTGGCTGATAATTTTCTGGTTGATGAAGCAGCTGAGGGCATTGTTAATCACTTTCAGCTGTATTGGTGTTCATGGACTTAACGACAGGTGCACTAAAGTGGCAACAATTGCAAAACCCTCAAAACAGGACTGGTTTAACATGTGGAGGTCATTTCAAGTTTCTCCCTCTTGATCTTTTTTGGCTGGTTTTCCACTCATGCTAGTTTTGGCTTGAGTAATTATCTCTACTGGCAGCATGAGGCCATTCCTTAACCCTACAGAAGTTGCACAGGTTGTCCAACTTCTCCAGGATGGCACATCCACACGTGCTGCAGAAAGAAGGTTTAATGTGTCTCCCAGCACAATCTCCAGAACATGGAGGAGATTTCAGGAGACTGGCGGTTATTCTCGGAGAGCTGGACAGGGCCGTAGAAGGTCCACAACCCATCAGCAGGGGTGATACCTGCTTCTTTGTGCAAGGCGGAACAGGCTGAGCACTGCTCGTGCCCTACAGAATGACCTCCAGAGGGCCACTGGTGTGAATGTCTCTACCCAAACAATCAGGAACAGACTTCATGAAGATGGCCTGAGGGCCCGACGTCCTGTAGTGGGCCCTGTGCTCACTGCCCAGCACCGTAGAGCTCCACTGGCATTTGCTCAAGAACACCAGAATTGGCAAGTCCGCCACTGGCGCCCTGTACTTTTTACAGACGAGAGCAGGTTCACCCTGAGCACCTGTGATAGACGTGAAAGAGTCTGGAGAAGACAAGGAGAACGTTATGCTGCCTGCAACGTCGTTCAACATGACAGGTTTGGTGGTGGGTCAGTGATGGTCTGGGGAGGCATATCCATGGAGGGACGCACAGACCTCTACTGCCTAGGAAATGGTGCTCTGACTGCCATAAGGTATCCAGATGAAATCCTTGAACCCTTTGTCAGACCCTACGCTGATGCAGTAGGTCCTGGTTTTCTCCTAATGCACGACAATGCCCGGCCTCATGTGGCAAGAGTATGCAGGCAGTACCTGGAGGATGAAGGAATTGAAACAATTGAATGGCCTTCACGATCCCCTGACTTAAACCCAATAGAACATCTGTGGGACATTATGTTTGGGTCCATTAGGCGGCGCCAGGTTGCTCCTCAGACTGTACAAGAGCTCAGGGATGCCCTCACACAGATCTGGGAGGAAATGCCACAAGACACCATCCGTTGTCTCATTAGGAGCATGCCCCGACGTTGTCAAGCATGCACACAAGCTCGTGGGGGCCACACAAGATACTGAAAAGCATTTTGAGTTGCAGAAATGAAGTTTTTGAAATAATGGACTAGCCTGCCACATCTTCATTTCACTCTGATTTTAGGGTGTCTACACAATTGAGCCCTCTGTAGGCTGAAAACTTTTATTTCCATTAAAAGACTTGGCATCCTTTTGTTCCTAAGACATTGCCCTGTCGTTATTTGTATAGATATCCAACTTCATATTGAGATCTGATGTATCTAATGTGTTTCTTTAAAGTGTTCCTTTNAACAGGACTGGTTTAACATGTGGAGGTCATTTCAAGTTTCTCCCTCTTGATCTTTTTTGGCTGGTTTTCCACTCGTGCTAGTTTTGGCTTGAGTAATTATCTCTACTGGCAGCATGAGGCGATTCCTTAACCCTACAGAAGTTGCACAGGTTGTCCAACTTCTCCAGGATGGCACATCCACACGTGCTGCAGCAAGAAGGTTTAATGTGTCTCCCAGCACAATCTCCAGAACATGGAGGAGATTTCAGGAGACTGGCGGTTATTCTCGGAGAGCTGGACAGGGCCGTAGAAGGTCCACAACCCATCAGCAGGACCGATACCTGCTCCTTTGTGCAAGGCGGAACAGGCTGAGCACTGCTCGTGCCCTACAGAATGACCTCCAGAGGGCCACTGGTGTGAATGTCTCTACCCAAACAATCAGGAACAGACTTCATGAAGATGGCCTGAGGGCCCGACGTCCTGTAGTGGGCCCTGTGCTCACTGCCCAGCACCGTAGAGCTCCACTGGCATTTGCTCAAGAACACCAGAATTGGCAAGTCCGCCACTGGCGCCCTGTACTTTTTACAGACGAGAGCAGGTTCACCCTGAGCACCTGTGATAGACGTGAAAGAGTCTGGAGAAGACAAGGAGAACGTTATGCTGCCTGCAACGTCGTTCAACATGACAGGTTTGGTGGTGGGTCAGTGATGGTCTGGGGAGGCATATCCATGGAGGGACGCACAGACCTCTACTGCCTAGGAAATGGTGCTCTGACTGCCATAAGGTATCCAGATGAAATCCTTGAACCCTTTGTCAGATCCTACGCTGATGCAGTAGGTCCTGGTTTTCTCCTAATGCACGGCAATGCCCGGCCTCATGTGGCAAGAGTATGCAGGCAGTACCTGGAGGATGAAGGAATTGAAACAATTGAATGGCCTTCACGATCCCCTGACTTAAACCCAATAGAACATCTGTGGGACATTATGTTTGGGTCCATTAGGCGGCGCCAGGTTGCTCCTCAGACTGTACAAGAGCTCAGGGATGCCCTCACACAGATCTGGGAGGAAATGCCACAAAACTCCATCCGTTGTCTCATTAGGAGCAAACTTTTTGTCCCTCAACGAGGACAAGACAGAGGCAGTCCTATTTGGACCTAATGGCCGTGTTGATGCCGCCTCATATGACTGTGGACCATTTAATTCAAGGGTAAAGACAGCTGTTGTAAACCTTGGAGTTAAACTTGACAATGCCCTGGGCTTTGATGCCCATGTAAATGGAATTGTGTCCTCCTCTTTTTATCGTCTACGTCGTTTAGCTAAAATAAGACCATTTCTGACAAGACACCATTTGGAGATAGTAGTGCATGCTTTTATTACAACTCGAATTGATTACTGCAACTCCATCCTATTTGGGGTAAGCAGGGCAACGTTAGCGAGGCTGCAACTGGTGCAAAATGCGGCTGCAAAGTTTTTAATGGGCAAAAAGAAATTTGACCGTGCTTCTCCAATCTTGGCATCCCTGCACTGGCTGCCTATTGAATTCAGAATTCGTTTTAAAATCCTTTTATTGGTTTTTAGGTCATTTGATGGTTTGGCACCATCATACTTGCAGGCACTGATTCAGCCATATACCCCGTCAAGGGCACTTCGTTCGGACAATAGTCTTTTGCTCTCGGTCCCTAGGACCCACCTGAAGACAAGAGGAGACAGGGCGTTCTCTGTGGCAGGCCCGAAGCTCTGGAATGAGCTACCCTACTCTGTACGGGCTTCGCCCTCGGTGGCAGTTTTTAAGGGTAGGCTAAAGACATTTTTATTTGATCTGGCCTTTAACTCTGGCCATTAGTCTGCTTTTAGTGTTCTTACTGTAATTTTGTATGCTGTTTTATTTTATTTTTCTTGTTTTTAATTTTTATCTTGTTTTTATGTACAGCGCTTTGTTGTCACTCCCGTGCCTGAAAGGCGCTTTATAAATAAAGTTTGAGTTGAGTTGAGGAGCATGCCCCGACGTTGTCAAGCATGCACACAAGCTCGTGGGGGCCACACAAGATACTGAAAAGCATTTTGAGTTGCAGAAATGAAGTTTTTGAAATAATGGACTAGCCTGCCACATCTTCATTTCACTCTGATTTTAGGGTGTCTACACAATTGAGCCCTCTGTAGGCTGAACACTTTTATTTCCATTAAAAGACTTGGCATCCTTTTGTTCCTAAGACATTACCCTGTCGTTATTTGTATAGATATCCAACTTCATATTGAGATCTGATGTATCTAATGTGTTCCTTTCATTTTTGTGAGCAGTATATATACATATATTTATATATATATATATATATATATATATATAAATTAATTACGACCTATAATTTATTAATCTAATTAATCTCTTTTTTTTATCTCGCCTACTAATGGCTGAGAAAATCCCTCATTTTAATGTATTTTTATTTAAATTTGTTACATTATTATTATTATTATTATTATTATATAACAAAAACAACTGGCTCTATAAAGTAATTTATTGTTTAACAGACTTCTAAACTTTCCTTTTACATCACCAAGGTAATACTGTGCTCTTTTGTCAGTCTCGAATAATTAGCCTCAAGCCAGAGGTTGTGGACAGGCTCATCTTTCTTGCAAAAAATGTTTAGAATGAGCATGCACAATGTTTCAGAGATCTAATGACCATGTTTTGGACAAAAGTTAACATTTTTTTACTCTTTGAGTAGGTTATATGTCTGCCGCAGGCATGTTTCATTTTTTAAGATTCACACTATGCTGAGAAGAGTTTATTTTTTTAATTACATGTTATATGTTACAACATATGTAGTTATCTGATTTCTTAAAAAGAAAATTTAAGCTACTGTGAAGTTGTTGTTGCACTTTTGCTTAAACCTGGGTTAAAGCTTGAAATTGTTGAATGACAGAGCCTCATTTACTTTTTATTTTGAGATTATTGCTGTGATTGTCTTCAAGAGTTCAAATGCATAGAACAAAGTGTATTGAAAAAAAATATCGAAAATCGAATCGAAACTCAAATTTTTCTTTTAAAAATCGGAGATTTTTGTTTTAGGCAAAATCGCCCAGCCCTAGTTGCTAGTACGTACAGTGGCTCTGCTTCAATGTGATCAAACCGTTTGGTAACAGCGTCTAACAGCGTGCTCTTGGATGTTTTTACACCTGGGTCTGTGGGAACAGTCTTTGTTAAGAGGCGCTTCAAAGCTTGAATCGCAGGAATAACATCAGCAGCTGTAGCGGTTGCTCTGCTTATGTCTCTCGTCAGCTGCTCACACGGATCTAGTATGGTAAGCATGTTTTCAATAAGGGTCCATTGCAATGGGCTCAGAGTTGCGGGTAGTTTATTGTCAACTCCATACGCTGCGAGTGCCTGCTTTTGCTGCAATAGGCTCCTGAGCATATAAAATGTGCTATTCCATCGAGTGGGCACGTCTTGTTGAAGTCGTCAGGGTTTCCCCCAGAAAACTCGCAAAGCCCGGTGGTAGACAAGCCCACAGGCGACCCACGGTGTTTTTGTTTAAAAAAAAAAAAAAAAAAAAAAAGTTGTCAGGAAGTTTAAAAGTATGACTAGTATGTGGTGTTATAAACCATTCATTAACAATATTTATTTGTCTTACAAAAAGGCACAATCTTGAAATATGGTTTTACCAGACACAAAAAAATACAATTCAGATCATGGAAAATACACCTGACCTCTCACCCTGTTCACTTATCCATCGTAAGATGTTGCTATTGTGCTGTTGTATCACCAGATGCTGTTAAAGTCAGACTTGCAGGTTAAAGACCCCTATTCATTTTAAAGGTGTGCTTCACTGAACAAACATTTTTTATGATTATTTCTGATTATAATCGATCACTCTGAGTTGTTCATGCAGGCTGAACATGAAAATAGTCTCCTACACCTATCTCCTGCATTAACAAGGGCTACAGCTATTTAATATTTTAGTATTCTAATATTCTATCGAATCCTCTGTCAATCAAATATTCTATTTGACGACCTTTCAAAACAGAGGAAAAAAATTCTGAGTTTGTGTTTCAAAAATCAAACTTCAAGTAGAAATCTTACTAATTTCTACTAGTAACAATGCGTCATATTTTTCTAAATATACACAGATTGGCAATAATTCAACCTAAAATTATATTCAAAGATAGATATGTTAGTAAATTACATGCTATAACGGCCTGCCGTAGATGCAGCGTCACACTGAGCCGCAGTAATGACTCCAGGTATTAGCTGCGTCCCTGCTCCACACCGCTGCAGCTGCTGCAGCCATCTACATAAACAGGATGATGGTGATTTTTCTTTCAGTTGTAGAGTTTATTCAGTCTTAGTTTAACGTGAACACGATTACAGTGTTTTTTTCCGGTCCCTACGTGACGTGAAAGTTAGCGTGCGTGCTACGTATTAGCTTTATCTATGGTATTAGCATTAGCCTACCTGGTTGTGGATTCGGCTGGCTGAAGCGGTTTCCTGTTCAAGCATAAAGTGGTGCTGTTATGGTAAGACAACTCCGTTTAACAGTGGAGACACTCAACCGTGTTTTCTCTTCTTCCGAGTTTAAAATGGTCCCAAACTTTGGACCACCTTTGCCTTTTGCCTTTATTGTTTTCTCCATTGTCCTCCATGCTGTCGCAATCACCGTGATATCCAACGTTGTGCTCCAGTAAAATGTGTCCGTGTAAATTAGAGTCCGGCTGCGTTACGCATTTAACAACGCCTCGGATCAGTAAATAATAATGATTTGTGGAATTTTTTTAATAGAAACATTCGAGTATTTGTTTCAGCGCTAAATTCAACATTTTAAATGTTAGTTTGGTGCATTAAAAAAACTTGAAAGTAAATAAATAAGTGACCCTTAGCCTGGCGGGGGGGCACGCAAAGCCTGGCGGCCCGCCAGGCTAAAATAGCGCTGGGGGAAACCCTGAGTCGTGCAGGTGTTATTCCAAGTCTCGTGTGTAACTGTGCCAGAGTTGAAGTGGCTACTTGTGAGTGCTTGAAATGGCCAACAATTTTACGCCCTATAGCAATACAGTCCGATATAGCCCTCTGACTTAGGACAGCTTCGTTTACTGCGAGCTGTAAAGTATGGGCCATGCAGCCAAGGCTAGCAACCCCACACAACTCGATTGCCTTGATCATGTTCCGCGCATTGTCCCGCAACACAACATGCACAGTCTCCTTCCCTATGTTCCAGCGCTGAAGCATGTTTTCAAAGGTGTTGTTGATCGCTTGAGCAGTGTGAGATCCAGGGAGTTCCTGTGAGTGGAATGTGGCCCTGTGCATATTGTATTCTTCATCTAGCCAGTGAGCCGTCATACTTGGCATGCTCACCTGACTAACATCAGACGTCCATATGTCCGTGGTAAGACTGATATGTTTTGCGTTTTTGTCAAGCAAACTATGAATGTGTGTTGCAAGAACCTGGTACAGATCTGGTAGACAGGTGTCTGAAAAGTAGCGGCGGCTGGGTATTTCATAACGTGGCTCCAAATAGTGTATTAGCTGCTGAAAGCTTAGGTCCTCTACGAAAGAAAACTGCTGGTCAGCAAATGCTATTAGTTCCATGATTCTGTCGGTAATCCCCTTGGCTCGTGGGTCGTTCTTGTTGAACTTTTTACATTTATCAAATGCCTCGCAAATAGTTACCAGTCCAGAAGCTTTCCGTTTGTTGTCAGGATGAGTGCTAGCCTTAGCACTGTTAGCAGCTTCATATTCCTTCCACACGTTGTCGCAATGACGGATTTTTAAGTGACTTATGAGGTTTGTTGTGTTGTAGCTTGTCCTTTTTTTACCCCCTCGTGGCACTTCTGCTGAACATGTGTTACAAATAGCGAGTGAATCGTCTTTCTCTGACATGCTAAAGAAAGCCCACATGGGCGAATGCAACGCCATTTGTTCCAGTGTTGTCTTGCAGGCGCTGATCTGTGACATCACTTACATGCGACAAAAGCTTGCAGGATGGGTGGGGGTTAGGAGGAGGCGTGAAGAGAGGATTGTTAGGTGGAAAACCAAAGTGCCAGTGCACAATTTGAGCTTTTTTGTTATCGGTCCATTTTATTGGTGGATTTGTAATTAGCCTTTCGCCGGCCCCGCCCCCAGAACGACTATTGTCCAGTCACACATCATAGCAACCGTTACTATCCGACAGCTCCAAACAAAATGATGAAGCTAAGCCTAATTTACTACTAAGTATTAGCCTCGATAGTAGTCGTGTCTCCTTCGTTTCCCTTCAGAACCTTCTCATCGAGCTCAACCAGCAAGCCAGCAAGCATGAGTGCTCCCCCCGCCCGCGGCTGAGCGGAGGTCCGCCTCCCAGACTATCCAAGACCCTTTTAGATAAGACACACCGTGCCGACAAATCAGCGTAATATTACCTCAACTGTGTGTCTTATAAACGCACATTAAGCCTTGGCGCAACAGCGGGTGGTGTCATGATCACGTGATGAATTAATGCCGAGCTCCGGCCGGGAACTAAAAATGAAAGTAAACACGGGCATAAAAGTTACATTTTAAAAACTCAGCTGAGATGATCAACTGAGCGATGCAGAGCGCTGAGAGCTTTTCTCCGTTAGAGCTGCCTGCAGCTCAGATCATCTGACAGCTGACATCTGACAGCTCACAGGGACACCGCATCGCCGCCCACAGCTCCTCGGACCCATGCGTCCCCGGACGCCGGACCTTCTCCCAAACTCCTTGTTCCCTGCTATGCTTCGCTCAGCGGAGCTAACACTAATATATCCCTCCACTGCATCCTGTAACCCATTTTGCCTCAATCTGGATGAAATTGAGGAGAAATTGCTCCAAAAGATGTCGCTGACACGCATCTGTCTACTTCTTTCCATCACGGAAATCTGCGGAGCTGCAGTATTTGATCCACTCATTGTCGGAGTTGGCAACAGTAACTAAGGGGGGCGGGGCTCGGCGAAAGGCTAATTATCTGTATGACGTCATAATTGTCTATTATCGGCCGATAATTATCTGTAACCGATATTATTGTGCATCCTTAGGCTTAATTGTCCCCTGCAGACCCAGATCTATATGAAATAGTGATGCTAGGATAGAGACCCCAGCTGTTTCCAAGTCTTTGTAACATTGAACACGATTCTGATCAGCTTCTCAGACTGCCTCAATGATTCAATAAATCATTTGTGTTCTTGTCAGTTTCAGGTATGTGAGCTGGTCCAGGGGTCAGAGGGCCTCACCTGTGGACTGCCTTACCTGAACCAGGTTTGAGTCCAGCCTTTGCTTTCGTGATGCAGATGGCAGCCAGTCTGACCTAGAATCAGATTCTGGAAAATTAGAGGCCTGCGGACATCAAGACCATGTCAGAGAACCAAGCAAACAACAACAATGTCCCTCTGAACAACAACAACATGGGTCCCAACAGGATCCGGAACCCCAACATCAACCAGAACCCGCTCATTAATGTGCGTGATCGCCTCTTCCATGCCCTCTTCTTCAAAATGGCAGTCACCTACGCACGTCTTTTTCCACCATCATTCAGGAGAGTTTTTGAGTTCTTTGTTCTGCTCAAGGTGAGAAGTCCTTTCAGGTTATTTCAGGGATGCACCGATACCAGACATTTTCAAACAGAGTACAAGTACTTACTGTTGAGTACTTGCCAATATCGAGTACAGATACAAGTACTAATGCCATTGCATTGCTTGCGAATAATTTGAAATTGTTCTATTTTCATAGGAATTATTTCTGTAAAGATGCTGACTTTTTTAGTACATTATGCTTTTATAGAACTACCCTTTTCTAGAGCTAACAGAATATGCCACATGTAGCGTGAGAGCTATTGCCACATATTTAAAGATGGATCAAAAAAATGTAATAATTCATATAAATATGAATTATTAATCTTAATGATCTTTGAATGTTAATTTAACATTAATCTAGGTTCTTTTACCTGTAAGTAATCCACACACTTCAGAATAATTCAGACAGTCAAGAAAATAGTTATAAAAATAAATTTAATACTATATTTCTCAATCAATGATGACACAGAACAATTACTATGGATGATGGTTGTAAACAAGATACTGAGACAATTAATGAGGTGATGTAGTGCAAGCTAGATGAGGTTGCCTAATCAGCATTAAGTGTCTTAGATCCTATGATGTCTGGGTTAAATCAAATCTGGATGGTTTAATAAGTTATCAAATTAATAAAGACCATTTGACACCAGCGTGCAGGGCTACTTCACCTTGTGT
>SSNS01000414.1:51044-72690 GCA_006937985.1 Aphyosemion australe | reverse complement strand
CCGGAAGTTCCCGGTGACTCAAGGGTCAGTAGAGGTCGTGGCTGACGAGTGTCAGTGAGGAGGCCTCTGAGGTATGAAGAGCTGTAGCAGGCCCTGATATGAACCGATGGTCTGGGTGACTTCCAGGTGACTGCGTCGTCTGGTGGATTTGGTTTAGCTTAGAGGCAGTTCACAAAAATAGTTGATCTCGATCAAAAAGAAGAGGATGGTTCCTTATATTATTAATTATTAAGCGTTGCTTTTCCCCGGCCGGCCAAACCAAGGAAGCATAGCTTGTTGTCTTAGGCTCACCCCTTTGAGAGGAGGTGACCTAGTCAGGACTTGGTTGTTTCAGGACTTGCAGGAACTCCTTTAGGAACTCCTTTAGGAACTCCTTTAGGAACTGAAGTGTTCTGGCCGAGCCGGAGGTTTTATTATTCTAATTGTTTATGAATTTGAGCAAATCAAATTTGGACACATTAGAGTAGGCGTTACCAAGTTACCTCAGACACCAGTTTCATCAACACTTAAAGATGACTCAGCTTAACGTGGTGTGCATCTTATTAACTTAATGTGAGTGTGAATTAACATTCAAACATAATACTATTATTAGTAAATGTTTATCTGATGATGATTAGCATTACTTGAATGAATCCTAAATGTGTAATTAAGTATATGAAATACAGGAACAACATTTATTTCCTCATCATTCATTATATTATATGATTCAAATTTCACATAACGATGATTCAAACAGTATGATTATGCATTCAGATTGTATTTGTAAAAGTCTTTCACGAGTCAGGAAAGGTGAACTTTATTCGAGACAGAGATAGGAAAGTCTGCAGAATCCTTGAGTTTCTTCCTCAAGTCGTGATGTCACCTGCTGGATAAGCTAGTGGCACTTAGACCAAACTAAGAAGCACATGACTCTGGGCAGATATCAGAGTCTCTTCTGCAGCCTTGGCGTGGTCTGTAAGTTAAAGTGTTACACAGTTCATTTAGGAGAAAAACCATGGATTGATGTCGCTACACACACAAGACAGAAGCACGTGTCACATATTCAGGGCACCCACATAAACAAAGCCCATCTGGGTGTTTACCAGTTCATTTTAAATTGGCCTCAAACCCACAATGCCCCAGCCTTAATCTGCTTATTCTTCTATTTTATGTAGCTTGAATTTAAGCAGCTCACTTGGCTGAAATATTTTCCCTTTGACCCTTTGGACGAGATGCCTCTTTCACCATGATGAACATCAAAGGACCGTTTTACGTCTGTTAAAAGTCCAAAACAGGCTAGTTTATATCCTTATATCGCTTTTATTTTGATTTCCCAGTAAAATGGTGGTAATAGTTTGCTGCACGATTGGCTGCACTAACAGACAAGAATGTAAACACAACTTGTCTTTGTAATGAATAACTTTGATGGAGACAGAAGATAAGACAGCAACAATCACTCAAATAGACTAGCAGTTCTCAAAAGATTTGTGGTAGGGATGCTCCAGTCAATTCTTTTTGCTGCCGATCACTGATACTGGTCACATTGATTGGCCATACATTTTCTATGTAGTTACAGGTGCTGGTCATAAAATTAGAATATCATGACAAAGTTGATTTCAGTAATTCCATTTGAAAAGTGAAACTTATATATTATATTCATTCATTACACCCAGACTAATATATTTCAAATGTTTATTAGGTAACCCTTTATATTGTTTTGTTGTTAAACATTTATAAGTGTTTTGTATGTCAGTAAGTCATTAACAGATTATTTGAAAAGTATTGGATAATAATGTACAAATAATTTATAAAGGCTTATAATAACATTTTAAGATACATTTATAAGTGTTTATTAAGTCATTATTGCTTGAAAACGAGATGTCACATCTCAAGCAGTTTATCCTCCAGGAATGAATAAAACTAGATCAATTGCATTTCTTGCAGAAATGTGTTTGAATGCTGGATTGCTGAAAATAATAGCTGAAGCTGCTGAATAGCTGAACTGAAGCTTAAATTGAGCTTAATTGTCAAAATGAGCTGAATGGATTTGAAGATTTAGGAGCAAAAATCCCTAACAAGTTTAATAAAGCTCAAAAAATAGGTGAAGAATCAAGAAAAAAATCCTGAACAGCAGAAAACTGAAATCTTTGTACACAGTTAAAACAACTGGACAGTGGAAACGTTTAAACAGCTGGTATTTGAGTAGTAATAGTTTAATAGTAAAATTGTCAGAATTTGTTGGACTGTGAATTTCGCAGCATATGTAATTCTGCAAAAATTCAGCCACATCATCTGCAAAAAGTCCTGTTGGCTTCATCAGATATGGACTGATACAGACTGTTAGGTCCCTGTTCAACCAGTGTCAGAGCTTGCCAGCAGTAAGTCGGGCTCGTTTCCGGTGAGAGTTGGACTCCGCCAAGGCTGCCCTTTGTCACTGATTCTGTTCATAACTTTTATGGACAGGATTTCTAGGAGCAGCCAAGGTGGTGAGGGGATCCGTTTTGGTGGCCTAAAGATCAGGTCCCTGCTTTTTGTAGATGATGTGGTCCTGTTGGCTTCATCAGAACGTGATCTCCGGCTTTTGCTGGAACGGTTCGCAGCCGAGTGTGAAGGAGCTGGGATGAGAATCAGCCCCTCTAAATTGGAGATCATGGTCTTGAGTTGGAAAAGGGTAGAATGCCTTCTCCAGGTCAGGGACGAGGTCCTGCCCCAAGTGGAGGAGTTCAAGTATCTTGGTTCACGAGTGAGGGAAGGGTGGAGTGTGAGATCGACAGGCGGATTGGTGCTGTGTCTGCGGTGATGTGGGCGTTGTTCCAGTCTGTTGTGGTGAAGAGAGAGCTGAGCCGAAAGGCGAAGCTCTCGATTTACCGGTCAATCTACGTTCCTACCCTCACCTATGGTCACGAGCTTTGGGTAGTGACCGAAAGAACGAGATCGCGGATACAAGCGGCCGAAATGAGTTTTCTCCGCAGGGTGTCTGGGCTTTCCCTTAGAGATAGGGTGAGAATCTCGGTCATCCGGGAGGGGCTTGGAGTAGACCCGCTGCGCCTCCACATTGAGAGGAGCCAGTTCAGGTGGCTCTGGCATCTGATTAAGATGCCTCCTGGACGCCTCCCTGGTGAGGTTTTCTGGACACGTCCAACCGGGAAGACCCAAAGGAAGACCCAGGACAGGCTGGAGGGATTATGTCTCTCGGCTGGCCAGGGAATGCCTTGGGATTCCCCCGGAGGAGCTGGCCCAAGTGTTACGAACCAGGCCGACTAGGGGGCCTGGGGTAACTAATAAAAGGGAGGCATGTCCAGATGTTAAAAGCATGATATGATGTTTTATTTACAAACGGAAATGAATGCAAACACAAACTAAACCGGGTAAACAGAATTAACAAAAGGTCTCGTAACCCAAAACAGCAAACCAAACCAAATGCTGAGGTGATGTCTTAGTCTGTCTCCTGCAGACTCAAACAAAAGACATCACATTATGGTTACACAAATGAATAGTTGTCTGAATCACATCTTAACCGGTTTTCCAAATGAATACTGAATTGTTTGCTAAAACCTTAAGAGACCAAACTAAATAAATCACAATAAATACACAAAATAAACCACCGCCGGGGAGACAACAAGACAGAGCTTCTTCCTGTCCTGCTGCTCCAAGAATCTGAGGTGTGGCTGGGCTTTGTAGCAGTGTCAGGGCTGATTGAGAGTTGGGACAGCTGGTACACTCAAAGTTGAGGCAATTAGTGGGAGTGGAGCCAGGTGCTACAGGTGCTCTCCTCACACACTCAGGAAGGGAGAAAACAGGAAAGTTTAAAAAACACAAAACAGCCAAGGGCTGTAACACTCCCCCCCTTAAAAAGAAATTAAAGATGCAATCTTTAATTTCAACAACAAACTCTCGCCCCTCTCCAACATTCTAAAAATCATAAACTGTCCAACAACCATACATACCGCTCATTCTAATGTTCGAGGTGAGACGATGTGAAGCGGGGGAGATGACAATTAGCCCGTCGAAGACCAGGACCCATCCAGAAGTCCAGCGTCGATACACCTTACAGTCCAAGTAGAGTTTCGCACCATGTCCAAAAGCCCATTTCACAGAGAGACTGCTTGAAGCTGTCCTGATGCTCAGTTCCAAGTCCACGTGCTGCCATCTAGGGAACTTGTCCAGTCCCAAACACAAGGCAGATCATGACGTGGGAACAGGGCTAATAACTGACCTCCATCCAGTGGGGTAACAATGACTCCCACGACAAGTATCCAGCTCAGGGACACACACACACTGAGGGGAGGAGATGGACGAAGACCAAGTCTGATGCCATCCACCGACGTCCAAGCGGGGCACTCGCATCCGCAGACGAACAGTCCAAGGAGATTCCATCCTCCTCCATTTCTGAAGTTTTCTTTAAAACGTCCTCTTCAGCTGATGTCACCTCCCTCTTTTCACATCCACAAACACCAAGGAAGATCAGAATGGAGCGATATTACTACAAATCAAAACAAGGTTAAAGTAAACAAAAACATCAAACCATAAAACATGCCCCCGATGGCTTTGGGATCAAAGATCCCGGACGAGCCCGCATGTTACGAACCAGGCCGTCTAGGGGGCCTGGGGTAACTAATAAAAGGGTGGCATGTCCAGATGTTAAAAGATGATGATATGATGTTTTATTTACAAATGGAAATGAATGCAAACACAAACTAAACTGGCGGGTAAACAGAATTAACAAAAGGTCTCATAACCCAAAACAGCAAACTTAACCAAACGCTGAGGTGATGTCTTAGTCTGGCTGGGGAGAGGGAAGTCTGGGCCTCCTTAAGCTGCTGCCCCGGTGATCCAACTCCAGATAAGTGGAAGAGAATGGATGGATGGATGCTGAATTTTGAAACTGACAGCTGAACATGCCATAGAACAGAAGTGAAGTTGAAAATGAGTTCAACTGTCAAAGTTAGCAGAATGAAATCAAAATTAAACTGTTAGAGCAGAAATTGTTTAACTTTGAAGTTTCAAAACTCTCAGAGCCAATCAGAGAGCAGGGATGGGCGAGGGCTGGTTTCCTGAGACCAAGCCGATTGATTTGATGTATAATATGTCTGGGTGCATATTTCTGTAAACCCAGAAGATACTTTAACACTCTCAACCAATCAGAGAAGGGATGGGGCCTGTTGGCGCCTTAAAGAGTGAGTAACACCTATATCAACTTTTTTTTTGCTGATAACCTGTATAGATTAGTGTCTAATAGTGCTGTAGACATGTGTAGTCATTATTTTGGCAGTTTAGTGCAACTTACTTAAAATTTAAGAATTCAGCCCAAAACCTTAATTCTATCTCCATCTTCAGGTTAAAACTCTGCTCCACACTGATCTAGAATCAGCCACAGCTGATTGCTGTAGAGCTGCAGTGCAGGGTGACGTTGTCTCTACCATACTACATGGCTGCACTGCACTGGACTCCAGCTGAGTCTTGGCCGCACCTCCACCTGGCGCAACCACTCACCTGCCGATATGACACGTTAGGGCTCGGAGCCGCTCATCTCCGTGAAAAAACCTCCTCCCCCCCTTTTTTTTCTGGTGATCGCAGTGGACAGGAAATCCTCCAACCTGCTGGTGCTTCTGAGTCTGCTTGTTCTCCTGAGCGGTAGGTCTGCTTGTTTAATTGCTTATGTGCGCACGCCCTTGTAAACAACTCGTTTTTTTCGACGGGGAAACTCAGAGGACCCACGTGGGGGGGTTGACGATTAGGGATGGGTACCGGAACCGGTACTTTTTAAGGCACCGACCGAATTCCGTCGAACCGACCGAGTACCGACTCACGTGACAAGAAACGGTGCCTTGTTTTGGTACCTGACCTAACGAGAACTTGCGAGACAGCAATTTTGCCAAAATAGACAGCAGCGCCGGTGTTATGTCGATATGTGTTCCCCCCTGATTGAGCGGAAAGTCGCTAGTCGCTGCAGGCAAGCTGTAAACAGAGCAAGCAGCATGGCACAGAGGAAGAGCTCTAAAATTTGGGTCCACTTTACTAAATGGGATGGCTATCTGGGTGATGAAGAACCCAGCAACAATGATATAAGTGAGGCATCATTGTCTTAATCTGCTCCAGCAGGTAAATAAACTGTTTAACATAACATTATCTTGATATTTTAGCTAAGCGCTATAAAGTTTGGCTTCACTTCACTAAATGCAGTGGGTGATTGGGTGATGATGAAACCAGCGACAATGATCTAAGTGAGGCATCATCGTCTTAATCTGCTCCAGCAGCAAAATAAACGTTTATGTTTAAGATAGTGTTAGCTTGATATTTTAGCTATCATTAACATTGCTATCAGCTAATGGTGCGTTCACTTCCTCCTCGGAAATTCCGACTTCCAAGTAGGAAAAATCAACTGTTTGAAAAAAAGAACGGCAAAATGAATGAAGATACACAGTAAATTTAGTTCACAGCAGTTTCTAATACTACAAGGACGCACCATCACACAATTTGTCCAGAGGGGAAAGGAGAGGAATAGGAGTACATGGAGCTGGGTTTTAGTTTCTGCATCATTTAGAAACAGTTGTGGTTAAAGGTTTTCATATTGAAGAATTTTGTACACTACTACGATGACAAAATACAAACAGTTGTATGTTATTTATTGTTATGTTTATCAAATATGATTATATATTGAGAAAAAATAAATTTTTAATTAAAAATGAGATTTAAATAATTATTTAACACTCAAAAGTATCAAAAATAGGTACCGTGAAGTACCGGTATCAATTCATAGGTACCGGGAATTGGTACCATATCGATTCAAATGTCAAAGGTACCCATCCCTATTGACGATGGTGCTGTCAATCACTGCCTCAGTGCCGCTCTCTCGGTCCTCCAGGTGACACCTATTTTGCAGGTATTTTTCTAACAGAAAGTCTGCTAGGAGTTAGTCTCTATAGCCATGTTACTCACCCTTTAATGAGGAAGGCTTTGGATCTGTGCTTCAGATGTCAGATTGGAGGTGTCAAACTTCTCATCACCATTCAAAAAGTATAGAACCGATTCGAAAAATTCCAAAAGCATCAGCGGCCGAAGGCTTTGGTGGTGCTCTGTGTGACCTTTTGTGTGCCTACCTTGAATTTTGTAGGAGATATGATGAGATGATGTCAGCTGTCTGACAGAGACCGGAGCAGAAAATGCTATTGTTTAGAATGGGTGGCAATGGGAGGAAAATCTGAGTCAATCCTCCTGACGCTCGTAGCACAAGAACCGAAGACATCCCATAGAACCTGACAAAAAAACCAACTGCTTTTGAAAAATGTACGCATGTACACAAAAAGACGTAGTCGTAGCAGAATTTTGTTTAGAAATTTTCATCTGACGCTACAGATCACACTGACCTGCAGCTTCAAACGTCAGATTGGAGGCCTCGAACCTCTCACCATTCAAAAAGTATTGCACCAATTCAAAAAATTCCAAAACCGTAAGTAGCCAAAGGCTTCGATGATGCTCTGTGTGAAATTTTGTTTGCCTGCCTTGAATTTTGTAGGCAATATGACGAGACGATTTCAGCTCTCAGACAGCGACCGAAGCACAAAACCTCAGGTTGTCTAGAATGGGCGCCAATGAGAGAAAATCTGGCTCAATCCTCCTGAGGCTTGTAGCACATGAACCATTACAGCTAGCGTAAAAAAGAAACCCATTCCTTCAAGCTGACAAAAGCTCCTACTTTTTGATGTATAATTTGTTTCAGTAGCGCAAACGGTGTGGGTGTAGTCAACATTTGTTTGCAGAAATTGTGACGATGAAGTGTTAGTGTGGAATTTTCAGTTTAGAGTGGAAAGAAACATTTCTGAAACCTGATCAAACCTCGAACAAATGATTGCTATGACCACAATTTTTGGAGTACGTCCATGAATTATAGCTCAAACCGGAGGGAAATAGTTTCAATAGGTTTTACATTTCTCTCAGGACATTGCCTGAAGTGGAGCTAAGTCGGGTCAGCTGTCCTATTGTTTTGAAAGGGAGGAGGAGGAGGAATTTCTAAACGTTTTCAAGTCGTACCTCAACTTTAATCTGCGATTTTAGAAAAACCGTAAAAGATATCAAAAAGCTGAAGTAAAATGAAATAGCTGAACTTCTTGTGAGTTTGTTAAAAATTGAATGAAGTCTCTAGGTTGAAGTTAACCTTTCAGAGTAAGAGGTCAAAGAGCTGAAAGGATTTTGTGAAAAATTGAGCCATTTTAAGCATTTTCTATTAATTTCAATGGGCTAAAAAAGCTGAATATCTGAGGAACAGTTGAAGATATCAATAACAAAAATCATTCCCGGAATTGAGCTGAACAAGCTGAACTGTTTGATACCAAATTTGCTGAAATAGCTGAAAAATTGTTGAACTAGATACAGATTAAAAAAATTTATGGATACGGAAGAAGAATAAAGAGAAACAGGAAAACAATTGTTTGAATGACTAACAGCATTCAAACAAATTAACTGATCATTTACAAGGTATTAGGCAATGTATACAATTCCTTTTAGAGGCTGTGATGGCATTTACAAATGCTTAAATAATGATCAACTAAACATTTACAAATGCCCCTTTCCACATTTGGTAATGGTTTACAGATTATGCAAAACTTTCTAAAGTCACAATCTTCATTGGTTATATGTAAGATTATGATGCACCAGTGAGTTATAACTGATAAATCAAATGGTCATGAATACATTTGTTAATTGATTTTGAACATGTAATAATTTAAAAATTGATGAAATGTACAAAAAAATCCACACAATTATAAACCCTTTTCAGAAATTTTTTTTCTTTAAGTATTGTTTGGAATGAAAGAGGGTAGGGGTGAAACTGAAACTAATTTTTTATGATCTTTTATTGTTTTTTAAAACAGAATTACAAAGAACAAATTAGAGTACAGATATAGTGGCCTAGTGGTAGAGTGTCCGCCCCGGGACTGGGAGATCAGGGTTCGATCCCGGTCGGGTCATACCAAAGACCTTGAAAAAAATGGGACCCAATGCCTCCTCGCTTGACACTCAGCACTAAGGGGTTGGATTGGGGGGGTTAAACCACCAAATAGTTCCCGAGCGCGGCCACAGCTGCAGCTCACCGCTCCCCACCATGGGGATGGGTCAAATGCGGAGATGTAATTTCGCCAGTGTGTGATGATGACTTGGGACTTTAACTTTAACTTTATAAGTGCAAACTTCTTTGATAACAATTTATGAAGCTAATACACATGAGAAAGATAATAAGATGGTTATAACAAAAAAGAAAAAGGGGTATTTAAAAAATAGTTTTCAAAATGAAAGCATCAACATAACTTAGAGTTCTAATAGCTTTCAGACAAGAACTAAAACGAATATTTGAATTTTTTGACATTTCGTTTCATGTATCACATTCGTGTTATACTGTCTTCTGGTGCGACTTCCTGGGTCCGTGACGTAGCCGAGAAGCTTGCTGCGCTCGTTCTGCCGTTCAAACGGATCATAGTAGCGTGAGCAACAGAGGCTGGGGAAATAAGAATGACAACACCCAGGAAAAATTGCCAAAACTTTTCCAAAGTGTTTCAAACTCAAGCCAAAAGCTAGCATCGTGCTAAGCTAGTGTTTCTCAACAGCAGAAAGAATCCAGGAGCTTCAGGCGTGAGCTGCAGATCCAAGACAAGGTTTGTTGTCTGGAGTGTAAATGAAGATAAACTTACTATCAACTATGAAACTGAGTCTGAGAATTATTTAGCCGCTACCGCTAAAAGCCAACAACTGTTTTTCTATGAGACTAAAATGTTTACTTGTCAACTTATTTACCGACCTCACATAAGTTTGAATCTTCAGTTAGATTTGTTTGGAACGGTATAGTTTTATCATATACCAGAAAGGAAAAACAAAAGTGATAACATTTATTTGATGGATATTTATTATTTTGTTGTTAAATGTGTTTTTGTTTTTTTATTTTGTTATTGAAATAATGACCAGTGTTGGCTGGTAAAGTAAATATCTCTCTTTGTTAGGAATCAGCTTCAATGGACAGCTCTGGGCAAATCTGTCCTGCTCAGCTGAATCACAAGTGATTCTTATAACTTATGTTTTTATTATTTAACAACAGAAAAGTACTATTTTAATAAAGAAGAAACGAGTGGGAGATCGGTTTGACATTGCTTAAAGAGAAGCTTCGAACACAAATCAGCATGTTTTATTGAGAAAGAACCGGAAGTTTCTCTAAACAAGAGCCAGAAGGAACTACAATACCCATGAGGTCTTAGCTCGAGAATGACGGGAAGCTTCCGTGTCTTTGAAATAGCATATAAAATGTACTATGATCCCCTTGCAGATTGTGTATTAGTACATTTTAATCCTTTTACTTCAATTTTAACGTACTATTGTCCTGCTGAGTTGACGATTTATAGACGATTTATAGACCCATGCGTTTCAAAGATGCTGAAATTCACCTTGAGTAGCACAAAAAAAGACGTACTCGTATCCACGAGCACGAAAAATTACATTGCAGTTTGTGTGACTACGTCACGAAATGCCGTGAGACTAGGTTGTAATGACATACTTAACACAAATGTTTATTAACAAAACATTATTATAAAGTGTTACCCCCCCTGGTGCCACACTTTAATCAGCTAATACTCAAAACACCTTCAAAAGTCTTTAAATGGGCAAAGGTGGACTGCAGCTGAAGTCAGTGCTTCAAGAACCACCACACACAGACGTATGCAAGACAGGCAGCGTCAGAAGCGTCTCGCCTGGGCTAAAGACAAAAAGGACTTGACTGCTGCTGAGTGGTCCAGAGTTATGTTCTCTGATGAAAGTCAATGTTGCATTTCCTTTGGAAACCAAGGTCCCAGAGTCTGGAGGAAGAGAGGAGAGGCCCAGAATCCACGTTGCTTCAAGTCCCATTAGTCATCATCACTCACTGATGAAATTACATCTTCACATTTGACCCATCCCCATGAGGAGCGGTGAGCTGCTGCAGTGGCTGAGCCTGGGAACAATTAGTTGTTTTTTATTGGTTTGGCTTGAGGACCAGTGTAAAGTTTCCACAGTCAGTGATGGTTTGGGGTGCCATGTCATCTGCTGGTGTTGGTCCATTGTGTTTTCTGAGGTCCAAGGTCAACGCAGCCGTCTACCAGGAAGTTTTAGAGCACTTCATGCTTCCTGCTGCTGACCAACTTTATGGAGATGCAGATTTCATTTTTCAACGGGACTTGGCACCTGCACACAGTGCCAAAGCTACCAGTACCTGGTCTAAGGACCATGGTGTCCCTGTTCTTGATTCTGACCTTAACCCCATAGAACATCTATGGGCTATTGTGAAGAGGAAGATGCAACACGCCAGAGCCAACAATTCAGAAGAGCTAAAGGCCACTATCAGAGCAACATGGGCTCTCATAACACCTGAGCAGTGCCACAAACTGATGGACTCCATGCCACGCCCCATTGCTGCAGTAATCCAGGCCAAAGGAGCCCCAACTAAATACTGATGCTGTACATGCTCATAGCTTTATTTTCAGACTTTTCTGTTGGCCAACATTTCTAAAAATACTTTTTTTGCGTTGGTCTGAATTGATATTCTAATTTTCTGAGATTCTGAATTTGGGACTTTCAGTAGTTGTCAGTTATCAACATTAATGTAATAAACATGTGAAATATATCAGTCTGTGTGTAATGCATGAATCGAATATACAAGTTTCACTTTTTGAATGGAATTACTGAAATACATCAACTTTGTCATGATTTTATATTTTTATGAGCAGCGACTGTATAATGAACGCAACAGACTAGGGCTGGACGGCTAACCAAAAATGTACTGTTACCAAAGTTTCTGACTCTTACTGACATTTTCAATGAAGGAAGCAAGGCAAGGCAGCTTTATTTGTATAGCACATTTCATACACAGAGGCAATACAATGTGCTTTCCATTAGCAAGAATAGCACGAACATTAAAAAAACAAAATACACAAATTAATTTCAGATTTAGGAATCAGAAAATAGACAAAGTTAAAGGCTGAGCAGTTACAGTACAGAAGAAGAAACAGTCTTTTATATAGCGCCTCAAGATAAAAATCACGAGGTGCTTCAAAAGAACAAAAACTTAAAAATAAAAAAGTAAAGAAATTGAAAAATTAAAAAAAATTATTAAAAAATATAAAAATGGGAAAAGTTAAAATTGTGATGAAAAAATCTGAGGAAAGGGAAGAAGAAAATTAATAAGAAAAGGGTAATCAGTGAATCCTGTGAAAGGCAGAAATTGGTAGAAAGAGCAGAATGAAGAGAAAGTGTTGATGAATCAGCAGGAAGTCCCACCAAAGCCACCTGAACAGGTGAGTTCTTAAAGGAGACCACTGAGTCCACTGATCTCAGGCTCAGGGGGAGAGAGTTCCAGAGTCTGGGGGCCACAGCAACAAATCTGTCACCTTTGGTCTTTAGCCTGGTGCGCTGCACAACCAGTAGGCTTTGATCACTGGACCTCAGGGACCTGCTGGGGGTGTAGGGACTGAGAATACAATAAAGTTTCTCTTACTAAATAAAATATCTACTAAGAAATCTCAATATAGCCATAGAAACACTATTTGGTATACACTTACTGGCCACTTTATTGGGTACACCTTACTAGTATCAGGTTGGACCCTCTTGCCTTCAGAACTGCTTTAATCCTTTGTGGCTTAGATTCAACAAGGCACTGGAAACATTCCTCAGAGATTTTGGTCCATATTGACATGATAGCATCACACAGTTGCTGCAGATATGTTGGCTGTATATCCATGATCAGAATCAGAAGGGTTTTATTGCCATATGTGCGAGGAATCACAACATTAGGAAATTGCTGCCAATCTCCCGTTCCACCACATCCCAAAGGTGCTCTATTGGATTGAGATCTGGTGACTGTGGAGGCCATTTGAGTACAGTGAACTCATTGTCATGTTCAAGAAACCAGTCTGAGATGATTCCAGAAGATGTGGTACACTGTGGTCATAAAGGGATGGACATTGTCAGCAACAATACTCAGGTAGGCTGTGGCTTTGCAACAATGATCAATTATTACTAAGGGGCCCAAAGTGTGTCAAGAAAATGTCCCCCACACCATTATACCACCACCAGCCTGAACCATTGATACAAGGCAGGATGGATCCATGCTTTCATGTTGTTGAAGCCAAATTCTGACCCTACCATTCGTGACATTTCCCCACTGCAGGACAATAAAGGGATTTTCTATTCGGTTCTGTTCTGTTCTAGCCATGTCAGGTCAGCGGTTGAATTCTGTGTGGGGTCGTGTCAGGTCAGCAGGGGTCCAGAACACCTTGGCATTGTGACAGAGCAGATGTGGATGAAAGTGTCCCAGGCCACAACTGAATTGGTCTCGTTTTTGTTAATGCATGTATTTTATCTGTCGGTCTGAACCAGGCCTCTAACTTGAGAACAGACTACGAGCAAAAAGAAACAAGTCGCTACCTGTGTCTCGGTTGTTTTGAACATAGTTTAACTGGAAAACCGCTGTTTGTCAGGCTCTCTTCGTCCTCTTTATCTTGGCCTACATCCACATCGCCTTTTCACGCTCCCCCATCAACTGCCTGGAGGCAGTCAGGGACCGCTGGCCTCGCGATGGCATCCTTCGTGTGGAGATCCAGAGGAATTCCAGCCGAGCTGCTGTCTTTCTTCAGCACTATGACCCCACTGGCATCCAAGAGGAGCTGGAAGCTGTGGAGAATCGAGAAAGAAGAGGAGGAATGGTGGAGGAGGTCAGACAGACAACACTACCGGAGGAGGAAGATGAAGATGAGGAGACATTGGAGATGTTTAACAACAGCTCAGTTCAGGTGATTTAGGATCTTATTTTCCTTTGTGCCTGACTGTCCTCAGCTGTCACCATCATTCCACATATTTTTCTTGTCTTCCTGCAGTTTGAACTGGACATCGAGCCTCGTCTGAAACCGTCTGTGGTAGGAGGAGATGTTGGAGGAGCACCACCAGGAGGAGTAAACGATAGCCAGGAGGTTTCCTTCAGTCACGCTTCTAAAGGTATGAAGGGTTAAAGCCTAGTTTATACATCTCCATCAGCAAATTTCCACTCACAAACACATATTGATGGAGACGTTTTCCTTTTGTACTTCTCCGTTGGTGTGTCAGTATTGTCAAGCAATTCTGGGCCAGGACATCAGAGCTCGTAGCGACTTCTGTGCTCGTCATGGATTTTCCATAACGAACACCATGTTCAAGCATAAAGGTGTCCATATGTGCTCTTGGCACCAGGATACCTTAGGCCGCAGGTCAATGATCGATTTTGTTGTCGTTTCATCTGATCTGCGGCCACATATCTTGGACACTCGGGTGAAGAGAGGGGCGGAGCTGTCAAAGTTAAAGTCCCAAGTATTCATCACACACTGGTGAAATTACATCTCCGCATTTGACCCATCCCCATGGTGGGGAGCGGTGAGCTGTAGCTGTGGCCGCGCTCGGGAACTATTTAGTGGTTTAACCCCCCAATCCAACCCCTTAATGCTGAGTGTCAGGCGAGGAGGCATTGGGTCCCATTTTTTCAAAGTCTTTGGTATGACCCAACCGGGAATCGAACCCTGATCTCCCAGTCCCGGGGCGGACACTCAACCACTAGGCCACCGGAGCTGGTCAACTGACCACTACCTGGTGATGCATTGGCTTCGATGGTGGGGGAAGATGCCTGTCAGACCTGGCAGACCCAAACGTGTTGTGAGGGTCTACTGGGAACGTCTGGCAGAGTCTCCTGTCAGAAGGAGCTTCAATTCCCACCTCTGACAGAACTTCAAACATGTCCCGGGGGAGGCAGGGGACATTGAGTCCGAATGGGCCATGTTCCGTGACTCCATTATTGAGGCGGCTGACCGCAGCTGTGGCAGCAGGGTGGTCGGTACCTGTCGTGGTGGCAATCCCCGAACCCGCTGGTGGACACCAGTGGTTAGGGATGCTGTCAAGCTGAAGAAAGAGTCCCTGTGGGACTCCGGAGGCAGCTGACAGGTACTGGCAGTCCAAGCGGAATGCGGCTCGGGTGGTCGTGGAGGCAAAAACCAGGGCATGGGAGGAGTTCGGTGAGACCATGGAACAAGACTTCCGTACAGCTTCGAAGAGATTCTGGTCCACCATCCGGCACCTCAGGAGGGGAAAGCAGTGCACTACCAACACTGTTTACAGTGGGGAGGGTGTGCTGCTGACATCGACTCGGGACGTTGTGAACCGGTGGGTCGAGTACTTCGAAGACCTTCTCAATCCCACCGGCACGTCTTCCAGGGTGGAAGCAAAGTCTGTGGACTTTGGGTTGGGCTCTCCAATCTCTGGAGCCGAGGTCACTGAGGTGGTCAAAAAACTCCTCGGTGGCAAGTCTCCAGGGGTGAATGAGCTCCACCCGGATTTCTTTATGGCTCTAGATGTGGTGGGGCTGTGTTGGCTGCTCTGCAATATCGCGTGGACATTGGGGGCAGTTCCACTGGATTGGCAGACCGGGGTGGTGGTCCCCCTATTTAAAAAGGGGGACTGCTGGTTGTGTTCCAACTACAGGGGGATCACACTCCTGAGCCTCCCTGGTAAGGTCTATTCGGGGGTTCTGGAGAGGAGGGTCTGTCGGATAGTCGAACCTCAGATCGAGGAGGAGCAATGTGGTTTTCGTCCTCGCCGTGGAACACTAGACCAGCTCTATACCCTTGGGGGGGTCCTGGAGGGTGCGTGGGAGTTCGCCCAACCAATCTACATGTGCTTTGTGGATTTGAAGAAGGCGTTCGACCACGTCCCTCAGGGGACCCTGTGGGGGGTACTTTTTTAGAGTATGGGGTACCAGGCCCCTTGATACGGACTGTTAGGTCCCTGTTCAACCAGTGTCAGAGCTTGGTCCACATTGCCAGCAGTAAGTCGGGCTCGTTTCCGGTGAGAGTTGGACTCCGCCAAGGCTGCCCTTTGTCACTGATTCTGTTCATAACTTTTATGGACAGGATTTCTAGGAGCAGCCAAGGTGGTGAGGGGATCCGTTTTGGTGGCCTAAAGATCAGGTCCCTGCTTTTTGTAGATGATGTGGTCCTGTTGGCTTCATCAGAACGTGATCTCCGGCTTTTGCTGGAACGGTTCGCAGCCGAGTGTGAAGGAGCTGGGATGAGAATCAGCCCCTCTAAATTGGAGATCATGGTCTTGAGTTGGAAAAGGGTAGAATGCCTTCTCCAGGTCAGGGACGAGGTCCTGCCCCAAGTGGAGGAGTTCAAGTATCTTGGTTCACGAGTGAGGGAAGGGTGGAGTGTGAGATCGACAGGCGGATTGGTGCTGTGTCTGCGGTGATGTGGGCGTTGTTCCAGTCTGTTGTGGTGAAGAGAGAGCTGAGCCGAAAGGCGAAGCTCTCGATTTACCGGTCAATCTACGTTCCTACCCTCACCTATGGTCACGAGCTTTGGGTAGTGACCGAAAGAACGAGATCGCGGATACAAGCGGCCGAAATGAGTTTTCTCCGCAGGGTGTCTGGGCTTTCCCTTAGAGATAGGGTGAGAATCTCGGTCATCCAGGAGGGGCTCGGAGTAGACCCGCTGCTCCTCTACATCGAGAGGAGCCAGTTGAGATGGCTCGGGCATCTGGTTAGGATGCCTCCTGGACGCCTCCTTGGTGAGGTTTCCCGTGCACGTCCAACCGGGAGGAGACCCAAAGGAAAACCCAGGACACGCTGGAGGGACTATGTCTCTCGGCTGGCCAGGGAACGCCTTGGAATTCCCCTGGAAGAGCTGGCCCATGTGGCTGGGGAGAGGGAAGTCTGGGCCTCCCTCCTTAAGCTGCTGCCCCCGCGACCCGACTCCGGATAAGCGGAAGAAAATGAATGGATGGATGGGTGTTTACATTGTGTTAATGTATTTCAGAGACTTGTAACAGAGACTCATTTGTCCCTCACTTTCATTTGTCACTGTCCTGAGCTGTGGTAATGCACAAATTTCCTCACTGTGGGATCAATAAAGTCTTATCTTCTCGGCCTCCTCATGCAGTCACCACCTCCAAACCCACATTTCCCACATTTCCTGACACAAAAAAAAGCTTCCTGCATATCTTTGTACTCCTTCAATTACGGTTGTATAAAAAATTATGTTGTCAGCTTTGTTTCGCGAGATGTTCTCCAATCTGCTCCGTGTCTGTTTAATATCTTTGGCCCTCTTTTTATTTTTTTGAGGCGGGAATTGGTGGTGCTGTTGATGAAGTTAAAGGTAGCGGCATCCTGACTAGGGGTGGGAATTGATGTTTTTATCAATATCAATGGCATTGTCGATTCTGTCTATCAATCCAATTCTTATCAATTCCCGAGTAGTTCAATAGGTGACAAAAAATTAATTGCACACGGTTTCCTGCATTATAGCTGTGAGTTTATTTATGATAAATAATCAATTGTAACTGGTTATTGGTTGGAAAGATCTTTACAAATGTTCTCCTTTATGCTCCTTGTGAAGGCAGAGTCAATTTCTTGCTGTAGATTTTGCAAGATGGGAAAAATCTCACCACAGGTTGGACTTTTGTCTCTGGAGTCTGCTAGTGTGGAGGTGTATATACAGTATAAGGCAAATAACTCTAACATGATAGGCATTGTTAGCTGTTTAGTTACCTGCAGTATTAACAGGAGAGGACGTGCAAATGTGCTGCTGCGTTGAAATCCACTAGTTCGGAGCGGGTCAGAAACATGACATTCACTTTAAGTAATTGCATATTTTGTGCGCAAATGCTTTTGCATATTTGTAGTATTTCTTCTCTTTGATGAAATATCTACTTTGCAATTATTGCAAGTTGCCCTGTTGTCACCATTTCTCATAGTATAACCAAACCTTTGAGCGTTTGGGAACCATGTTTCCTGCTGAGTAAATGCGTAAGCTACGCAACGTAGTTTGCGTAAGCTACTCAACATGCATGGTGATGTTATTCACGCCGACTGGAATTGATAAGGGAATCGTTTGCCATTTTTTGCAAACGATTCCTAGGAATTGAAACAGTGGAAACTGGTTCTCAGCAAGAACCGGTTTTTGATTCCCACCCCTAATCCTGACCAATCACAGGCTTGAGGTCTCCATCACGTTCAACTGATAGTTAGATGAGTGGGCTGTACTCCGTCTCTCCTTGGAAGCCTGTTGGAGAGCCCTTGCAACCACGGATAATGGCATTGCGTGTCTCCGCACCAACGCAGACAAAAACGTATAAACTACTAGGCTTTAGGGTCTGAGCTGGAGATAAGAGCAGATAAACCCACGTCCTCCTCTAGCTCCTCCTCCCACTCTCCCTGTGCTGACTCCTCTCCTTCTGACTACTCCACTCACTCCTCTGATTTCTCCCACTTTCTTGACTCCTACTTTTCTAAGTCGTCTTTAATCCTCTATTCCTCCAATCAGTCCTTTGACTCATCCTCCTACTCTTCCTGTTTCCTCCTTTGACATTCCTCTATCACTTTTAAAACTTGCTGGTGATGCGTTACCTGTCTGTTGTTGTGTTACCTGTCTGTTGTTGTGTTACCTGTCTGTCGTTGTGTTACCTGTCTGTCGTTGTGTTACCCGTCTGCCGTTGTGTTACCTGTCTGCCGTTGTGTTACCTGTCTGTCGTTGTGTTACCTGTCTCTCGTTGTGTTGCCGGTCTGTCGTTGCGTTACATGACTGTTATTGTGTTACCTGACTGTTATTGTGTTACCTGACTGCTGTTGAGTTACCAACCTGTTGTTGCTTTACCAGTCTGTCTTTGCTATACCGGCATGTTGTTGCGTTGCCGGTCTGTTGTTGTGCTACCTGTCTGTCATTGCATTACCTGTCTGTCATTGTGGTTCCAGCGTGGCCTCAGGACGAGTACATTGTGGAGTACTCTCTGGAATATGGGTTCCTTCGCCTGTCACAGAACACCCGTCAGAGACTCAACATCCCTGTCATGGTGGTCACCCTGGGTAAGTCTCAGTTGTAATTTTGGTGTTTGATGATTTCACATGAGCTAACTGTCACATGAGCTGATCACGACCTCAGCATGCCTATGTTTTTTTAGATCCCATGAAAGACGAATGCTTCGGAGACGGCTTTAGTCGATTCCTGCTGGATGAGTTTCTGGGATACGATGACATCCTGATGTCCAGTGTTAAGGCGCTTGCTGAGAATGAGGAGAACAAAGGTATCCATTTTGGAATGAGGCTGTAACATAAACAAAAAAGTGGAAAAAGTGAAGCACTGTGAATACTTTCCGGATGCACTGTATATAGGGTGGGGCCAGACCACGAAGAGATTTATAAACAAAAAGCTACAATTTAAACTGGATCCTGTAATGCACTGGTAGCCAGTGAAGGGAAGCAAGCACTGGAGTGATGTGATCACGCTTCCTTGTTCCTGTTAAAAGGCTGGCTGCTGCATTTTGAACCAGTTGCAAGCAGTTTAGGGAGGAATGCTCTAAGCCATAATAAAGGGAATTGCAGTAGTCCAATCGTCAAGTGACAAATGAATAACATGTTCAACGACAGTTACCGGCAAGTTGCCTGAAGTGATAAAAGCCAGACTGGACCACTGCACGTATCTGTCAGTCCAATTTAAACGAACCATCCATAAAAATCCCCAGGTTTTTTACATGAGGCTTTACAAAGTCTGAAAAGGAACCAGGTGGGCTCACAGCGCCCTTTAACAGGTCTCCACTGCCACAAACTACAATCTCTGTCTTCAGGTCATTTATACAGTGAAAAAAGGGTTGGCCCTAAAATGGAACCTTGTGGAACACCACAAGTCACAGGTGCTGGTGATAATGTAAAATTTCCCAAGTTCACAGAGAAGGACCTGTCCTGTAGATAGGACTGAAACAATTTAAGCACGGTTCCCCTTATACCAACACAAGACTCCAATCGAGACAACAGAATATCATGATCAATAGTGTCAAAAGCAGCAGATAAGTCTAGCAGCATTAAAGCAGCTGAGTTGCCAGAATCACTGATCATCAACAAATCATTAACCACCCGTAAAAGTGCACTTTCAGTGCTATGCTGTGCCTTTAAACCTGACTGAAATTTGTATGAAATGCAATGCATAGTCAAATAATCCTGTAGCTGTGAATGAACCACTTTCTCCAGAACTTTGACAGAAAACTGAGTTTGGAAATAGGTCTATAATTAGATAGACAAGTTGCGTCCAGGCCTGGCTTTTTAAAAAGGGGATTCACTATAGCCTGTTTAAAACACAGCAGAACACACCCTGAGAGGAGAGAACAGTTGATTAATCTGCACAGCAGAAGCAATGCTGTCAAAGGCCTGCTTAAACACACGAGGTTGAATAAAATCAAGAGGACAGACAGAGGGCTTTAAATGATGAACTATATTCGATAATTCCTCCAGGGAGACAGGTTGAAACTGACACCAAGATGTCAAAAAATCTTGAAAAGATCTCAGACAGAGGATATTGAAATGGAAGATCTAATCTGTGAAATCTTTTCCACAAAAAAGGACAAAAACTGACACATAGCTTTTGGGTAGGTATAAAACTACTTCCAATGCTAGGATTCACAATACTGTTAAAAGCACTAAACAGTACCTGCGGTCTGTGACTATTGGTGGAAACAGGGTTGCACATAAACTCAGATTTAGTTTGTTTGACACAATTCTGATAAGCAGTCAAACACTCTGGCAGTGCAAGTCCTTCTTCCACTTCCTTTCAGCACGCCTCCACTCACGTCTACAGGCACGTGTGGTGTCATTCAACCATGGCTCCAGATTTTTTTTAGAATGCACAGAAAGCAGCTGAAGACCCTTTTGTTTAAAACTGCTTTTACTTAAATCTTTTATGTTTTATTCGTTGTTTTTTTTTCTAACTTGTATTTATAATCATCTTTCATTTGTTTTATCATTTTTATAATTTTATGACTTTTTGTTTTCTGATTTTTAATGATTTTATGATATTCTGTTGTTTTGTTTTAAGATCATTTTATGATGACTTTATCTTTTGTTTTGTTGATCTTTGTGAAGCACTTTGTGATTCTTTTTCTGTGATAAGTGCTATACAAATAAAATTTACTTACTTACTTACTACACAGCTTTCAAAGGAGCCACATTGTCGAGGATGTTTAAGCAAGTAGAATTGAAAAAGTCAGCTAAGTCATTGACATAGGTTGAGTCCATAAATCCAACCACCGAGAATGCAGCAGAAAAATCAGAGACAGTCACATCATTAAAAAATCTTCTCTGTTCTTGCACCGCAGTCCTCTCCACTGAGCCGTGTAATTCCAACGTAAAATGGACTGGAAAATGGTCAGAAATACCCTGATCGGCAATGTCTGTAATTTTTATAACTAAACCATGTGACAAAACTAAATCCAGCGTATGACCTTTTTCATGAGTTGGACCGGTAACCCACTGAACCAGGTTAAACGAGTCAATGATCTTTAAAAACTCCTTAACCAAGGGTTTGGCCTCAAAACATAAATTAATATTGAAATCACCAACAATCAAAAACGTATCATACTCAAGAGCAATTCTGGCCACAAAATCAGAGAACTCCCTAATGAAATTTTTATTCATTTAGGGCGGTAAATGAGGGCACAAAGCACTGTCGGAGGCAGCCAAAACTCAAAAGTTGGAGTTCAAAAATATGAAAGGTCTCAGGTTGAAGTAGTTTATGACAGCGAAAACAATTCTTGTAGACCGTAGCCAACCCTCCACCCGTCCCAGAAGTCCGAGGGGTATTCAAAAAAGAACAGT
>SSNS01000414.1:30128-40332 GCA_006937985.1 Aphyosemion australe | reverse complement strand
TAGCTTTCTTTGGTGAATCTGCCACGGCTAAACCGCGAGTCTACATTGTACAATTATGGCAAGCCAAAGGAATTAAAAAAACGCGCGTTCTAAATGCGCGTTATGTACGCCAAAACACGCGCCTTGACTGTGCATTTTAGCCGACAATGCGTGCTTTTTGCCCCCTTTGGCATCAAGACGCGCGTTTTGGATAGGGATGCACCGATACCACTTTTTTGGAAAACGAGTACGAGTACTTGCATTTCAGTACTCACCGATACCGATACTGAGTACTTAATAAAAACATGATTTTAATTTACAGATAACAGCTTTAGTTGTATACTTTAACAAAAAAACAAGGCACTCGTTTGGAATTAAGAACATTTATTTAAAATGAAAACTTCTCCCTGCTCTGAGCTGCAGCTGGGGCCTTGGGGGTGGGCACTCGGCGCCTGTGATTAACCCCTTACACGCCGCTCAAACAGACATTTCTCAGACCGTGGTATCGGTCCCCGGTATCGAGGGACTTTTAACGAGTATGAGTACTTTAGAAAATGTGGTATCGAGGCCGATACCCGATACCGATACCGGTATCGGTGCATCCCTAGTTTTGGAGAACATAATGTGCATTTAAACGCGCACATTTTTGATCTCCTTGGCTTGCCATATAATGTTGTACAGCAAAACACAGTCGGTACTTCCACCGGCGGATTGCGGGTGAAAAACTGTATAGTGCGGTAAGCAGACGTGGGACCCCATAACACTATCACAGCTCCAAAAATGAACATAGCAGATGATAGTATGCCACCTAAACTTTACAAAAAACATTATTTTAAGGTGTAAAAGTTGCGGAGTGTGTCTTTAAAACCCAACCCTCTACAGGTGAAATACAGGCTTTAATGTTGAGATTTGTAAAAGGAACTCAGTCTTCTGTCTGATCTGTGATGTCACTTCCTGTTCTTCAGGGATGGAAGCCATTATGTCAGAATTCTTCAATGATACAACAACAGCCTTCTACATAATCCTCATTGTGTGGTTGGCTGATCAGTACGACGCAATTTGCTGCCACACCAACACAAGCAAACGCCACTGGCTGCGGTGAGTCAGATCAGTCGAATAGCAGCTGTTGTGCATCTTCACACTGTTTTACACGTTATGTTTTTACACACTGTTGCTTGTTTCTGCACACGTTTTTTACTGTGTTGAACACTTGTTTAATCAAAAGACTTGCACTGGTCTCTAGTAGGAATGAATGCCTTGTAAGTCGTTCTTGAGGGGCAAAAATCACTGGTGCACCATTTCTAGGAACTAGGAGTGACCTACATCACAGCTGAGCTTCAGACGGCAGGTTTTAATTTCCTGATATTTGGACATGTTGCCTCGGATTGGATAACAGCAATGCGACTCTACCACTGACTTGCAAAATGGATGTTTTATCTCCACAACATAAGACAAGCCTGGAGGAGCTTCTACCGAGTGGTGAAGTTAGCTTCGACTAGTCAGGACTTTCTCTGCTGTTTCCTGGACGCTAAACCAACAACAGCCTTCCCTGTCGTGAGTCAAGATGGGTGAGTCCATGAATGTTCAGTGACAGTGTGACGTAGATCTGTCAGGATTTTCTAATCCTAGAGTTTCACCTAGAGTCTATTTTCTATCAGAAGCTAATGCAAGAGATAGGTGGAGGAGACTATTTTCATGTTCAGCCTGCAGGAAACACTCAGAGTGACCCATTAGAATCAGAAACAATCATTAAAGAACAAATTGTGAGTTCATTTTTTTAATTCATATAAAATGCTGTCCAAAAAATACAATTTGAAACATTTATTGTGGGTATTTTGTTTTACAATATATATATCGGCACATTTTTTTCAGTAAAAAGTGGCCTTTTTCAGCAAAGCTCCTAAAATGCTTTTTTTCCCCTAAAATCTTTATTTCATTTATTTATTTATAATGCACCATACCAGTGTTTGCGAAAACGTTTGAGCCACGCCTGCCAAACTGGCCGACGTGAGAGCGTCTCACGCAGGACCTTTTTGAACCACGTAGGACAATGTCCTCACGGGCTTCAGATTTGTATCTATTTAACAGTGGGTATTGTAGTGACCTCTGGCCTTTACATATTATACATATTTTTATTGTGACAATAATCTGTTGACATAATTTGAAAAAAGAACCATCATTGGGTTTATCTGCCAAATTCAGAAAATGAGGATTAGACAGTCCCTCTGCTGAGAAAATAAACCAACAGAGTTTATCAGGAAATTATTAGAGATCATCATATAATTATTTTATTTATTTATTTATTCTTTATTTAACCAGGAAGGTCCCATTGAGATTAAAAACCTCATTTTCAAGCGAGTCCTGGCAAAGAGGCAGCAAAAGTTACCGTTACAACATTTTTCAGTTACACAGACATGTACAAAATTACAGAAGGCAATTACAACACAGAGAATCTGTCTCAAGGGCTCTCAGTCTGGCTTTAAATGTATTCAAGGAGATGAGCTCGGTTAAGCCTGCCGCACACGAGAGCCAATAGCTGAGCCACCGGTCATTCGAGGCCGTTTGCTCAGCAGATTACTCACTGAGTTTTCTGCCTCACCAGACGCTGAGGTGAAAATCAAACTGGTTTGATACTTTCCGCCCCACGGGGGGCAGAAACTCGCCGTGTGCGCACTACGTGAGCTGTTGGCTGAGCCGAAATGTTCCAAGTGACCAATCACAGCGCGTTTTCCCCTCATGTGATTCCAAGGTGGCAGCCTCCTGTCTGCATGATGGAAAAATAAACAAAACGGAGACTTTAAACCCTTTTTATAAGACACACCATGCCGGCAAATCAGCGCAATATTACCGCTGTTGACTGATGCTGTAGCCTGATGTTACTGTTCCTTTAAGAGACGCTGTGGCTGGTTGAGGTGAAACTGGAAGTTGGAGATGCGGGTTTATCTCAGCTGTTTGCTAAAGTACTCTAAACTGCTGTTAAGGACAAAATGTCATTCTGTCTGACGATTTAGTTCATCACAAATATCACAATATAAAGAAATTCTTAAGGGGGGGTGCACTGTGCCGTGGTCCCCGAAATGCCTAGAAACGGCCCTGGGTGTGGGACTGAGTTTTGAAGGTGATCTGAATTGTATCAAATAAATAAATATTACATGCTTATAAATTACTATTATTATAAAATTACTAACGTGTAGTGGACATATCTGCCTACATTTTCCTTTTCAAACACTGTTTTGTTTTTTATGCGTTTTGTGGCGCCACTTTGAGAATGTTACTGTGGCCGTGTGCAGGACGCAGCTGCCCGGCGGAGCGCATCAGTAATCAGCGCTCTGCCGCTCTCCATCCTCTCCGCCCAAAAGAAGACCCGCTACGCTGAGAGTCCAAATAAATAAATAATGTAATATATGTAAATGTTACACCCCTGAAAACAGGGGAGAAAGAATCACGAGAGTGGTTTTAGGTTGCTTCACTCATGCAGTGGTTTAATGCAATGAGAAATTAACAATATTTTACATTCCATGCTGCTTAATATGTTACTTAATGTCACACAGTGGAAGGATCGAATTATTAAACCAAAATAAGACAGAATTAATGAATATATTCTTTCTGTACTAATAAAACGAGTAGCGTTTCCAGAACCTACTGTTAGCTAAACGGCTATCACGTAGCATGCAACTGAAACACCAAAACGTGGTCTGACTACTCATAAAACTACAGTGAAATACTTCTTTGAGTCACAAAACATCAACGGTTCGTCCATATAACATCTTACAAACATACAGGTTACAAATGAATATTATTCCCATCACATTACCTGAAAACAGGGGAGAAAGAATCACGAGAGTGATTTTAGGTTGCTTCACTCATGCAGTGGTTTAATGCAATGAGGAGCGCGTGAGTCTCCCCCTAGTGGAAGATGAAGCAACTACCAGTCGATCTCAGAAAAGGCTTACTAGTTGATTACCGATGCACAATTCTTTTGACTAAAATGAACCAAACATGAATTTAACAGAAAATATTATCTTTTTAACAGTTTTCTTAATGTATTTACATTGTTTTCCTAGTTTATGTGAACTACTATGAATTAATATTCACTCTTCACATTAAATCAACTTATGAATTAACAGTCAGTCTCTTTGGGGCTGCACAGAGGGGTATCCAAGCAATCTTTCAGCCTATCACATAGAAACTGGATCTTTTTTCGCGACAAGAGTCGTCTCAAGGCTCTTCACAAAGTAAACATTCCAATACAGTTCAGTTCATTAAGCCAATCAGTAAAAAAGTTTCCTATATAAGGAACCCAGCAGATTGCATCAAGACACTGACTGTGTGTTGATACAATCCTCATACTAAGCAAGCATGTAGCGACAGTGGGAAGGAAAACTCCCTTTTAACAGGAAGAAACCTCCAGAGGATCCTGGCTCAGTATAGCCCTTTTTATAAGACACACCATGCCGGCAAATCAGCGTAATATTACCGCAACGTGTTTCTTATGAACGCGCTATGGCGGCATCACGTTGCGGGAATTTTGCGGCATTCGTGCCGCCACGCTTGGTAGTAATATTGCGGTAATATTACGGTAATATTGCGGCTTCGCCGGTCTTATAAACGCACATTAAGCCTTGGAGCAACAGAGGGAGGTGTCATGACCATGTAATGAATTAATGCTGCGCTCCGGCCGGGAACTTTATTAAAAATGAAAGTAAACACGCGCTTAAGTTTCACGTTTGTAAACAGAATCAGCTGAGATGAGTAACTGGACCGATGCGGTGCTCCGGGAGCTTCTCTCCGTTAGATCTGCAGCTCAGATCATCTGACAGCTCACAGGGATGGTGGAGGACACACACCTGTAGCTGGTTGTTAAAATAAAAACTTAAGGAGCGCTGCTTCGATCGCAATAAAAAGCAAGTTATGTCCAAAATACACGGAAGTCCGCGACAGTGCAGAGACCGCCCCCATACCTCCTTTTTGCCGCCATCACGTAATCTTTTATAAAACGGACATGATTGCGCAACATTACCGCCACGGTCTGAGCTCTTATAAACCAGTGTTCCCCAACCCTGGTCCTCAGGGCCCACTGTCCTGCATGTTTTCCATGTTGCCCTTTCAAACACCAGTGTTTCCCTGCTGTCACACACCTGACTCGAATGAATGAGTGATTAACAGGCATCTGCAGCACTTGAAGTCCTCCTGAGGAGGCAATGCAGATCAGGTGTGCTGAAGAGACATGGAAAACATGCAGGACAGAGGGCCCTGAGGACCAGGGTTGGGGAACACTGTTATAAACGACCTAACGCTCCCTGATGCCGCATCGGCGTTGCGGCAAATTGGCGGCATTGTTTTATAAAAAGGGCTTATGAGCAGCCACCCGCTACGACTCACTTCCCCTGGGTGTGTAAGTTGAGGGCTCCCAGGGAAAGCCAACAAACAGTCTGCAATTTGTGGTTTTCAGGAAGTTTATTTTATTTTGGCACGTTCAGAGAAGACGCACAGCGTCGGTCATAATGTCCGACGATATAAAGTTTTTCGTCGGACATTATTAAATCACGTCGGTAATGTCCGACTTGTTTTCGCAAACACTGCCATACTACAACTGATCAAGGCTCAACCCAAAGTGCAATACATGATAAATTAATAAATCACATATATTTAAAACAAAAGCAACAATAAAACCATGATAAAAATAAATTGCTCAAAGCAATCAAATACACACTAAATAAAGTACGATCAAACAAATAGCACCTAAAATAGTAAAAATGAATACAAACATCCCAGGGTTTTAGGTAATAAAATAAAATAAAACTGCCAAATAGTTAAATAGATTTAAAATGCTGCTTGAGTTTAGCTTTAAAATTTCTAACATTAGATGAGTGTTTGATATCTAAAGGTAGTTTATTTCATAGTCTTGGAGCCCGGATTGCAAATAGAATAGAATAGAATAGACTTTATTGATCCCACAGTGGGGAAATTCACTTGTCACAGCAGCACCATCACTCAAAGGGTAATTAGAAGAAGATAAAAACAAGGGTACATATATATACACATAGGCAGTAATCTAGTATTGTAAGACACGTTAGCTCAGCATTAGCCTGCTTGCTAACAGCTGTGATTTGGTGTCTGATTCCTTGCGTGCCGCAAATTGTGTGACGTTACTGTGTTGTTTTCGTACAAGAAACAAAGAATACTGATGTAGAGAAACTTGTTGAAATTAAAATTAAGCAACTGTTGTTCCACTTGAAAATCTCTGTCTCAGGATGAATTTAAAAAGTCATATTTGTTTTGTTTTAAAAGGTTAAATCCGATCTTTTACACCCGATTCCGATCTTTTTAAAATCACGTGATCCGGCCCGATTTCCGATCACGTGATCGGATCGGAGCATCCCTAATAGGGGGTTGTGGAACAGTGTGATTGTAATAATACATAAAAGTATCAGCTGTTTTACTACAACTACTATTTACTGTCCAAGTGGTAGATATCTGTAATACAGGCATGAACATGTAAGCACACATGTACAATATACATATAGCAGGTGCATTATGCATGGAGTGGTGACCGTAGAGTTAAAGTGGCTGAGTGACATCATCATGTGTTCTAAAGCCTAACTGCTGCTGGAATGAATGATCTGTGGAAGCGCTCCTTCCTGCAGCGGGGGTGTATCAGTCTCTGACTGAAGGAGCTGCTCAACTCATCCACAGACTCGTGCAGAGGGTGATGTGGGTTGTTCATGATGGATGTCAGCTTAGCTAACATTCTCCTCTCTCCCAACACCATCACAGACTCCAGAGGGCATCCCAGTACAGAGCTAGACCTTTACACCAGTTTGTGAATCCTGTCCCGGTCCGTGCATCCACTCCTGCAGCAGGCCACTGCATAGAAAAGTGCAGATGCTACCACCGAATCATAAAAGGCTCTTAACAGAGTCCTGCATACTCCGAAGGACCTCAGTCTGCTCAGCAGGTGGAGTCGACTCTGGCCCTCCTTATACAAGGCGTCTGTATTTGTAGTCCAGCCCAGTTTATTGTTGAGGTGAACACCCAGGTACTTGTAAGAGTCCACTAGCTCAATGTCTTTTCCCTGGATGTTCACCATTGTTGTGGGCGTTGACTTCCTCCTGAAGTCTATGACCATCTCCTTCATCTTGCTGGCGTTGATCTAGAGAGCGTTGGTCTCACACCATCCGACAAAGTCCCTGATGACCCGCCTGTATTCCTGATTGTTCCCGTCTGATACGCATCCGATGATGGCCGTATCATCCAGAAACCTTTGTAGGTGGCACTGGTCTGAACTGTAACTGAAGTCAGAAGTGTACAGGCTGAACAGAAAAGGGTGCGAGAACTGTGCCCTGCACCGCCCCCGTGCTGCAGATTACTACCTCAGACACACAGTCATGGAGCCTCACGTACTGTGGTCTGTTGGTTAGGTAGTCGATGATCCATGCGGTCAGCTGTTTGCCCACACCGGCTCCCTCCAGCTTCCCTCTCAGTAGTGCAGGCTGGATGGAGAAGTCAAAAAACATGACCTTCACAGTGCTCCCTGCCTGCTCCAGGTGAGAGAGGGATCGGTGCAACAGGTAGATAACGGCATCATCCACCCCGATTCCAGGCCGATAGGTGAACTGCAGGGGGTCCAGCGCTGAGCTCACCAGTGAGAGAAGGTGGTACAGGATGAGCCTCTCTAGGGTCTTCATCAGCTGAGAAGTCAGGGCCACAGGTCTAAAGTGGTTGGGCTCCTTGGGGTGCATGATTTTTGGCACCGGAACCACGCAGGAAGTCTTCCACAGTTCAGGAATCCTCTCCAGACTCAGGCTCAGGTTGAAGATGTGCAGGACGACCTGACAGAGCTGGTCTGCACATTAACGCACATTAAGCCTTGGCGCAACAGAGGGAGGTGTCATGACCACGTGATGAATTAATGCCGAGCTCCGGCCGGGAACTATATTGAAAATGAAAGTAAACACAGGCATAAGTTTGGTTTTGTAAACAGAATCAGCTGAGATGATAAACTGGAGCTCCGGCAGCTTCTCTCCGTTAGATCTGCAGCTCAGATCATCTGACAGCTCACAGGGACGGTGGAGTACACACACCTGTAGCTGCTTGTGAAAAAAAAAACTTAACGAGCGCGGCGTCGATCGCGATAAAAAGCAAGTTATGTCCAAGATAAACGTAAGTCTACGACAGTGCAGAAACCGCCCCCATATCCCCTTTATGCCGCCATCATGTAATCTTTTGTAAAACGGACACGATTGCGCAACATTACCTCCATGGTCTGAGCTCTTATAAACGACCTAACGCTCCCTGATGCCGCTTCAGCATTGCGGCAAATGGGCGGCATTGTTTTATAAAAAGGGCTAGTGTCTTTTCAGTAATCCTCATACTAAGCAAGCATGTAGCGACAGTGGGAAGGAAAACTCCCTTTTAACAGGAAGAAACCTCCAGAGGATCCTGGCTCAGTATGAGCAGCCATCCGCTACGACTCACTGGGGGTTGAGAAGACAGAGCAGACACACACACACACACACACACACACACACACACACACACACACACACACACACACCATATAGATCAAGTAGTGTTTCTATGGCTACACTGTGATTTCTTAGTAGAAGTTCTATTTAGTCAGAGAAACTTTATTGTCTTTATCTGAGTGAATCTATAATTAATTAATAGGTGAACTAATAGTAGCACATTCTATGTTAAAGAAAGTGAGATGTAATATCAGGAGAGGGAGAATGTTAGGTGGTTGGCAGCAGTGTGCCAGCCGATGGCCCCCTCCATGAGGCCACCACAGCTCAGCAGAACGCCAGTGTAGCTTCTTCTGGGGAGAAAAACACTTAGAGAGAAAATAAAGTTAACAGCTGAAATAACAGGAAATAATGCAATTAGAGAGTGGTGGTAGAAGAGAGTAGCAGAGTGTGGAAAGTGGTCAGTATGTCTTCCAGCAGCCTAAGCCTATAGCAGCATAACTACAGAGATAACTCAGGATAACCTAGCCTTTTAGATGGAGGCATGTGGGAGGCAGGGCCAGGGAGAAAAGTCTTTAATGACTGGGAAAAATGGAAAACAACCCATGCTCTGTTTGCTCCAATTGTGACAGGTGTGGTTTGGCTTACCTGCAACTTCAAAACAGCATTTATCAACTTGGGCTGAGTGCCAATCAGCTACAGAATGACATGAGGGACAAGAATAAACTCCTGCACAGCTTCATGTCTGTGGCACTGGATCAGTCCAGGTAGGGCCGTGCGATTTGACGATATAAGATCGTTAAGGATTTTAATGATATGACGATCTACCAAAGCTCGGAGATCGTAGAACCGTCTATTTGCATTCGGTCACCCGTCTATGCCATTATTTCTGAACGTGGCACACATTTGTTTTGTTTTTTTCTCAGCCGAGTCACACCATTTGCTAGTCTGCTTCTGTCGGCACAACAGACACACCGATGAACCAATCATAACTTTAGGCAGCGTGTTGGTTTGTTTAGCTGGCTGCTCGGTAGAGATGAAGAAAATAATCTAATCGATGCATTAAGATGATGACAATTATGAATAGTTGAAGAAGCACACCATAATCGATTGTAGCGCTAGCCACTAGCACTAGCCGCTAGCTTGCTTTGTCTCTAAGCGCTAATTACATTCTCACGCATCTGCTCAATCAGGAAACCTCTGGGTCAATGTTCTGCTCTAAACGTTGCATTTGGCTTCTTGTCTTTTATTATTTGGGGACGTTCGTTCGTATTTTAGCGAGCCTTTTCACCGTGGCTGCCACCGGAGCTTTGTTTATATAGGAAACTTTTTTACTGATTGGCTTAATGAACTGAACTGTATTGGAATGTTTACTTTGTGAAGTGCCTTGAGACGACTCTTGTCGTGATTTGGCGCTATAGAAATAAACTGAATTGAATTGAATTGTTTATCCTGTGAAGAGACGGGCCAAAGTCATAGACATAATAATTGATAGACCCCTCGTGGCCGCTATTGCCTATGGGCGCTGACGAGCGGTGGCGCCGCCATCTTGGATCGGTCGCGCCCCCCCTCCCTTTGCAGAGACATTGAAGTGTCAGCATGTTAAATCAACCATAACTCCTTGAATACTGAACCGATTTTGATGCGGTTTTTTTCACTGTAAACTTCACACATGTAGCTCTGATACAGGACACATGTTTGAGCGTTTTTAATACATAATGGGTTTGCTGTGGGTACATATGGGATTCTTATCCACTGCC
>SSNS01000414.1:0-20936 GCA_006937985.1 Aphyosemion australe | reverse complement strand
CTCTGCGCACCTGAGAGCTTCCTGAGAATGCAGGTGTGCCTCTGACTCCACCCCCCGATATGAGATGGAGCTTCAGTCTGTCAGCTGATGGAGATGTGTGTTGTTCAGAGAGTAGACTGGACACATCAAATAATTGGTTAACTTTACACCCACTTTCTGATTCATTGATGGGTTTGATTGGATAGACGGCTCAGCAGGTTGGTTCTGGTCGAGTCTGTTCACTCTGATATTGTTCACCCATTGTTCTGACAGACTGAAAGCTTTGCATCTTCTTTCATGTTGGAGGGAAATGTTCCTGGAATACAGGAAGTTGATGTTGGCGCACCGAGATGCTTGGACTGAGTGATTAAGTGGACTGGTTGCCTTATCAATAATCCTCAGACTGTCAGCGGCTGAGCAAAATGATTGGTTGTGCAATATAATAGCAGCTGTTAGTCTAAGCCCTGCCCATGAGGTGTGGCCTGGCAATATGTTTAGATGAAAATAAAACGAACTGATGACATGAAATAAAGTTGATCAGATGATGAATAACGTATGTGTCCTGCATCCACCAACAAAGCACCATGCAAAGGGCGTTGAACCTATTAGGTACTGGGTCACCATGGTAGTAATACTGGTGCCACAACTGGTAAAAGCCCTAACCACCCCACGTCATGACTTTAAACTGCCATGTTGAAATAAGGACATGGGACCATTTGTTGGAGTGATCTAATAGTTGGGGTCTGAACCTGTGGTCGACCTGCATTGGTTCAGGAGACATCGCTACAGCAGCTTCTTAACCCGTAAGAACACAAACCCTTTTGAAATAGAAAACTGACATTTTCAATATACGTATAGATTCAATGTGGCTTGGGGATGTCAAAATTGAATATGAAGCAAATTAGCAGATGTTTGAAGTGTGCTGACGCCAGCGTCACCACGGAGTGTTAAGGGCGAAGATCAGGACAGGAGTCTGTTTACCAGGAGCAGATTTATTAATGAACAAACAGTCAAACTACAACATGAGAAAATAAAGAACATGTTTGTTTAAAAGAAAGGTTTGTGGTAAACCCCACCTCCCTCCCACCTGCTTAGACACACGTTCTTTACCTGGCATCGCCACGGCACAACTTCTACAGAAATTTAAAACCTAACATTGAGACGATGCTGCTGCTGCTTCAGCCCGTAGCGGTGGAATTTAAAGGCTGCTGAAGTCAAACGCTGGAGTCCATCGAGGACTGGCGTCCCATGTCCACAGAACCGAGTCTTCAGAGGTACGCGAGAAATAAAAAAAAAGAGCCGTGCATGCTGAACAAAAAAACCAAACTATTTCAGATATCTAAGCCCCGCCCACTCACTGTCACCCCAACCCTTTACTTGTGTCCCTTGTTGGTTTTGAAGGACACCTGGAGGACTTTGTCCCCCAGCCGGTACCCATTCAGGCTGTGGATCGCCATGGCGGCCTCCTCGTAGTTTGCCATGGTAACAAAGCCGAAGCCTTTGCACTTGTTGGTGTTGAAGTCTCGGATCACCTTCACGTTGACAACAGCACCGAATGGCCCAAACATCTGCCACAGCATGGCCTCATCTGCCTCCTGACCCAGGTTATAGATGAAGATGCACCAACCAGGAGAGGAGTTCCCAGAAGCTCCTCCCCCTTCACCCATATGGTCAACACTCATTGGTGAAAACCTGGAGCAAACAGCACATAAAGATCAATCAGAGCTGTAACCCTAAAAACCAAAAGATACCAACTAAGATCATCAGGTGCCTACACTGGCAATCTTACTTTAGTAATCTGATTACTACTGCATGCAGTTACTAGGGCTGCTAAGTACTTCACCCACCTGAACCTATGTGCCTGGTGATGGACTGGACCTCCAAAGCGACGCGATTGGCCGTGGTATGCCTGCGACATCATCGGAGAGTTCCTGCCTTGATTGGGATTGGCTGCAAACTTTACGATGATTGGCTCAGAACTGCCAGGGGGGACGTGTCCATTCAGGTGCTTGATGGCGTCCTCAGCCTCAGCTCGCTTATCAAAGCGAATGAAGGCAACACCCCGAGACAGACCTGGACAACAGCACATCGGACCAGAAAGACAAACTATCAGAACAGGACAGGGAGGCAAACACAGCACTAGGTGGACCAGCAGAGACACCAGTCTACTGTCTCACGACTTTCACCAAGATCTGGTCTACATGCTTATGACCAGGCTTCTGAGGTAAAGGTCTCAGAAACTGGAGCCAAGCTTACCTGAAGCCTGGTCCACTAAAACTCTGGAGTTGATGATGCGTCCAAAAGGAGCAAACATGTCTTCAAGGTCCTGCTGACTCAGAGTTCTGGGCAAACTGCTGATGTAAAGGTTTGCATCTTTGATCATGTCTGAACTTGGTCGTGCAAACGAAACCTGCAGGAAGGACACAGGAAGTCTTCAGCTTATCACGTTCAGACCCAAAAGTAAAAGCTTTAATGTTACACAGAAGTTATTCAACACAATAAAACAGTTTTACATTCAGTCTCCAAATAAAAAACAAGATATTAAAAATAAAGCTAACATTTATCCAGATTTAATTTAAACAGAATAAAAGTCGAAACAAAAAAAACATTCAAATGGCTTCAGATCACTTTTCAAAATAAAAGCATTAATTGTAAAAGAAAAAAAAACAGTTCAGAGATTGACAGCATGGCAACATGAGTTATTCAGAAAACCCCCATCAGATTAAAAATACCTTTATCCGCCAGACGAGTGCGCCCCCTACTGTCCAGGAACACAACACATCTAGCAGCAGAAACAGGAAAGTCAAAGAGCTCCTGGAGCACGTTACCTTGATAGTTTTAGACTGTAGCCTCAGGCCATTGAGGGTACTGATAGCCCTCTCTGCATCACTATGGTTAACAAAGTTAACAAAGCCGTAACCTAAACTGTGGCCTAGAGAAACACAAAAAAAAACAACAAAATAACAAAACTGTCTGTGTGACAACAAAGTTCAGATGGGTACACATCAGAAATCAGCACAGTCCAAAACGGGTCAGTGGTTCTGAACAAACCCAGAAAACACCTCTGGGTCATCTCACCAGGTTATCTCAAGTTTAAGTAACCACCCCTGTTTCCATGGTAACTCTTTGGCATTGATTCTTAATTATTTTGACTTGTGCAGGGGCGACGGTGGAAGAGGAGTTAAGGTCCTGCCCCGTAACCGGAGGGTTGCAGGTTCACTCCTCACTCGGTCTGTTGCTGTCGTGGTATCCTTGGGCAAGGCACTCCATCCCAACCTGCTGGTGGTGGTTGGAGCAGCGCCTAGTGTGACTACCCCCCCCCCCCCAGAAAGAATCATTGTTACCATGGAGACAGAAGCAGGATAGGTTGCCATTACCATGGAGACAGAAAGGGTTTCAGGTGATAAAGGTTCTGCTTCAAAACCATTCAAGCGTAACCTAGCTGGGGGGCATTTACACTACGGTCAGCTCGATCTGGGCTGGGGGGAGATTGCATCTACATTGTCGTTTGTGTGGACCCAACCCAGTTTTACTGACCCTGCTCTCCTGCGGGCCATCTCGTGCTGAGCCGGCCCAACACACACACACCTTAGGACTGATTGGTCACTGTCACGCATACCTACTAGTGGGAGTCTCTGACTGGCGCGAGTAGAATCAACCAGCAGCGGCGTCCCACAGGCATGATTCATTATCTGGATGCAGTGGGTTAAACAACTTCTCTGACTGCTACTCAGACCGGGCGGAGCTGCAGCGGCAGCAGGACCGTCTGCTGTGAGCGCTCTTGGATGGGAGAGGAGCCCACGCCAGCACCGCTGCTCAGTGAGACAGTAGGAAGCGGTTTGCTTCATGCAGTAGCAGTTCAGGAGGTAGAGCGGGTTGTCCAGTAATCAGAGGGTTGTAGGATTGATCCCGGCTCCCAGCAGAGAATTCTGCTGTTGTGTCCTTGGGCAAGACACTTAAACCAACTCGCCTGCTGGTGGTAGTCAGAGGGACCGGTGGCGCCTGTGCTCGGCAGCCTCGCCTCTGTCAGTGAGTCCCAGGCCAGCTGTGGCTACATTGTAGCTCATCGTCACCAGCGTGTGAATGGATGAATGATACGCTGTAGTGTAAAGCGCTTTGGAGTCCTCTGACTGAAAGGCGCTATGCAAATGCGGGTCATTTATCATTTGCTGCGTTTCCACTACCGGAACTTTGGGGTAAATTTACTAGAACTTCCCGACGTGCGAGTGTCTCCGCTTGACCAGGCCAGCTGAACGGCCCTTTTCAGGAACATTTGGTTAACTCACGCTGATTGGTTGTAACTCAGTAGGAAATGACATCAGCAGACACCGTTCAAAACAACCAGCAGTAGTAAAATTAGAAGAGTTGTTTGTGAAGCAAAAGAAAATAGGAACAAATTGTGCTGCTTTAAAATTGCCGGTACTAAACTCCCTACACCGGAAAACACGGCAGAATTCCCCCACAACGTAATTCACGGCACAGAGCGTCATAAAAAACGGAGCTTCTTCTGGTCATTGAACGCCACATTTTACATCACGCAGCTGCTCTTGTGCAAATGGATTACGTTAAGATACACTTCAACAGAATAAAACTTATAATGTTATTATTGTTACTGTGGACGCTTTTTGGTGCTGATCAGCGACATCACTCACTGCCGAAGCAGTCGAGATGTGCTGACATCTGTGCAAAATCTTGAAAGGGCTGAATTTGAATGTAAACACAACAGCTGAGAGGAACGTATGTCCTGCTTAGTTTCCTCCTCCCAGAATTTACACTGAAGTTCCGGCAATGGAAACAAGGCTATTGTTTACTAATAGCGCTTCCACACTAGCATCGGCTCCACTCCAGGCAGCCCGCCCCAGCCTGGCCGGGTTGATGACACACATCCTTCCACACTGCCTTAGGAATGGGCGGTCTCCAAAATTGGTGAGAAAAATTGGCACGAAGACATCAGTGATGTCATGAGCGCATCTCCGAACACGTGGGCAGGGCAAAAGAGCGCAGAGAAGTCTGCTGTGTTGCTTTTGGAGACTCTCTGACTCTGATATTGCATCCTACTTTGCTCTGTGTGTGTGTGTGTGTGTGTGTGTGCTCCAAAGAGAGAGAGAAAAAATGGCTTAAGTCAGAGGCTTGCTCCTTGGTATCCAGAATGAAAATGATTCGTGCACGCCTTGGGAAGAGGGCTGAAAAAATGACCAGTTGCGTGCATCAAAACATCCAGGCTATGCTGATGTGGACACCCACTACGCCATCTAGGCAGAGCAGAGCCGATGTTGGTGTGGAAGCCCTATACCTTGTGGCAGTTAGGAAGGACACCACAGACCTCTCAGCACCACTTTAGTGGACCTGCCCAAGTGCTCAACTATGTCCACGTTGTACAACCTGGCCTTGCAGGCCGAGCTGACCAGAGTGTAAATGTGCCTTTAGAGTGTTCAGATTGAAAATGGCGGCTGATCCATCAACGCGTGTCCCGTGGTTTGGACTGGTACCTGTGGTTGCCGAGGAGGGAAGCTTGGTTTCTACGGGATCAAGGTGTTCACCAGAACCAGAAATCTGTTTTCTTGACTTGTTCAGAACTAAGTTTAGATCTTTATACATCTGATAAAACTGTTACAGTCACAAAGCCTGAAAAAAATGAACTGGTCAAAAACACAATTTACAATCATTTAAATACATTAAATAAAATTTAAATACAGCACAATAAAAAAATGTGTTTTTCATTTACAACTAAAAATAAGAATTCATCTAATCTGTGAGTCTACATCTGTTTTAAACACTCAGCCATTAATGCTGGATAAAAACGACTCTTACAACTTCAACAGTGGAAAAAGAAAAGTCGCCCAAGATTAAAAATAAATAAATCCACAGTTCGTAAAAATGAAAAACAATAAAAATAATCTAAAACAAACTGAAAAATTCTAACAAACATTAAAAGCAAAAACATGTGATAAAACCAACAGGAACTTTTAACAAAACAACAGTCAGAAAAGTTCACTAAAAACAGCTGATGACGAGTCATCAAGCACACCCTGGAGCTCTGCTTCTAGTACTGATGGTACTACAGTACTAATAGTAGTACTACAGTAGGGTAGTTCTAGTAATAGTAAGGATGATCCAACTAAGGTTGGGTGATTGGATGAATGTCTCGACCATCGGCGACAGTCTGAGCCCTTGTGGACGGGGACAGCACCAACTTCTAGGTCAAATCTCTCAATGCACACAGTGATGCAGCGACTCCAACAGCTCGAGTTAAACTGAATCGGTCACTCGGGGCCTTTTCATCAGTAACGTGCATCAAGTGGCTGGCCTTTTGTCAGTACCTGCTTCAATGTGGTTCCAAGCGTATAGTCAGGAAAAATATGCACCCCCCCCCCCCACACTATGAAGAGCCCACCCAGTAGAGCAGTTTCTCAGTTGTAACAGAGAACCAGCCACACCGCGTAGAGTTGAATCACGTTGAGTACTGGTGGAATTGCGGCCTTATAGATCAGTAAAGCAATGATTCTTGTGATTCCAATGACAAGTCCAGATAAACGATATAACTGTAAACCCAGGAAATGCGTCTGTCCCTCAGAAATGAAAAATAATTCACTGTCCACACAAACCTCAGCTCACTTACAGAGAAGAGCCATCTCAAACAAACACCGCCTTTTTACACCCACTAGGATCTAGTAATGTCCTCCAGTAAAACAGCACGTCTTATGTCCACAATCCAACATACAGGTGAAACTGGAAAAATTAAAACATGGTGGAAAAGTTCATTTATTTCAATAAAAGCAAAAGGGGCCCAAAACAATTCAATTCAGTTTATTTATATAGCGCCAAATCACGACAAGAGTCGTCTCAAGACTCTTCACAAAGTAAACATTCCAATACAGTTCAGTTCAATAAGCCAATCAGTAAAAAAGTTTCCTATATAAGGAACCCAGCAGATTGCATCAAGACACTGACTAGTACTGAACAAGTACAGAGTACATATATGATTATACTTTTTCTGAGGTCCAACAGTTCTCTATTTCAAATCCTTGTTTTATTGATTTCATATAATATTCAAATGGGGTTTTCATCAGCTGTAGCCATAGTCATCACAATTTAACAAATAAAGGCTGAAATATCTGGTTGTGCATGGAGTGAGTCTGTCTCATATACACATGTGCACTAAATTGTTGGTACCCTTTGGTCAATGACAGAAAAACCCACAATGGTCACAGAAATAACTTGATTCTGACAAAAGTAATAAGAAATAAAAATTGTATGAAGTTTAACCAAAGTCAGACGTTGCTTTTCAACCATGTTTTAATGGAAATATAAAAAAATAAACTCATGGACCAGGCCTGGACAAAAATGATGGTTCCCATAACTAAAAATCTTGTTGCACAACCTTTTGATCGATTCCTGTAAGGGCCGGAATATACTTGCTGTTTAACGACGTGTAAGCATGTTTAAAATGGCTGCCACGCGTAACTTGCGGTGATTTGAAGCATTGTTTGCGTGCGAGCTTCGACTAGTCAGGACGTTCTCTGCTGTTTCCTGGACGCTAAACCAACAACAGCCTTCCCCGTCTTGAGTCAAGATGGGTGAGTCCATGAACAGGGTATATACAGGAATCTCAAACTTAAATTTAAGACCTTTTCAAGACTTTTTAAGACCGTAGAAAATAAAAATCAAGACTATCGCAATGAACTAATCAACTGTTAAACACTAATATATCCTTTTTAAATACTGCATTGCGGTGGGACACGTCACGTTTGGGACAGCAAGGCTGTAGCAGTGGTACATCAAGTCACGTGGTACGGAAACGCAAGCAAACAACTGGCATAGGAGAACAAAAAAATCATTTTATTTTAATAGTTTACATGAATCTAATTGTATTACCTGCAAACTTAGAGGGTGTGAAAAAGGTGACAACTAACCCCGCCCACCCGGAACAAGGTCCTCGTATGCTGCAGATTAGCATCCATGCATCTACTGGGTTTTGTAGTGACCTGACATTTACATACTTTTATTGCAACAATAACCTGTTAGAATCATTTAAAAAATCATCAATGGAATTTTTTGCAAAATTCAAACAATTTTCTACTCTGCTCAAAAAAAATGAAAATATAATGGCAGAATTGATCAGAAAATTACTAGAGATCATATTAACAATTATTATGAGACTAATTTACAGAACACATCTGAAAATATTCCAAAATACTGAAATCATTCTTAAGTAGGATGACCAGATCCCAGCTCACCAAATGTGAGACAAAGATTACTCAATGTGGGACCATGTGAAATCCTAATGCAACGAGATTAAGTAAAAAAACTTCTATTCTGCCTTTTAGCTCTGACATCACTTGTAAATATACATAAAAGTATTATTATCATATATTTCATGTACTATATATTCTATTTGAATTCAACTCGAACAAGCAAACAGCTTTCAGACTATTTCACAGCTCCTCTCATTACCACAGGTTAACTCAGGCTCTTTGACCTTCTACAGTGGCTCTGAGTAACTGTAGCTAAACTTATTCAAACCATCAACTCATTTTAATAAAACAGACAGACCCACAATAAAAATGCAGGTTTAAGCAGCTTTTCAGAGTTTTCATTAAATAATTGCACTGACTTTCCACAACAGAATGATAGTAAAAGTACCTGTAACGCTTTTAGATCTATTTATGTTTATTTTGAATTAATTTTCTACTAATATCAACATCAAATTTAAAAAATCCATACTTTTTTGCAAGTTTATTTCTTCTTAATTTCAAATCTCCATTAGTAGATATGTAGGGAAGAGAAAAAAACATCACTGATTTTTAATCTCTGAAAAAATTCAGATCTAACCTGAGAGTTCCTTAGTTACTTTTTCCCCTCAAAACTCTGAGAATAAGTAATCAAGGATTTCATTAAATTCACTCGTTATAAAAGGGTTTAGCTTGTCTGTATCTGAAACACAACGCCAGCACCTTGTCTGTGTCAGAATCTCCTTTGGGTTTTAGCATGAACCTGTCTATTTACTGGGAAACCTGCTTTTGACCAACATGTTTTCTGTGACTCTCGGATTTTCTGCTCCGTTTCATATCAGACTCCTGCGTCGTGACACGGAAAAAAAAAGACTCAGAAACAACAAAGACTGTCAAGAGTTTCTCTGAACACGTCTAGTTTACGAGTCTTTACAGTCTTTCTCCGTCGTGCTCACCTGTCCTCCGTGCTCGCTGGAGTTTGTTTTGGTGGTTCGGGTGCCGCCGCGCTACCTCAGCGTCTTTTTGCCTGACTGTGATTGGTCAAATAACGACTCGTGACCCACTAACAAAGATGGTTTGTGAACGAGCGAAGACCCACTCCTCCTAACAAAAAAACTCTTCGATTCACACGAACGTCATATTTGGCTTCATAAACGGCAATTTTCGCCGATAAGCGACAAGTTTGCAAGTATGAGACGAACGTATTTTAAATTCACGCCAATACTAACAAAATTTAAGACTTTACTACATCAATTTAAGACTTTTTAAGACTTTTCAAGGGTCTTAATTTTTCTTAAATCAATTTCAAGACTTTTAAGACTTTTCAAGACTCCGCGGATACCCTGATGAATGTTCAGTGACAGTGTGACGTAGATCTGTCAGGATTTTCTAATCCTAGAGTTTCACCTAGAGTCTATTTTCTATCAGAAGCTAATGCAGGAGATAGGTGGAGGAGACTATTTTCATGTTCAGCCTGCATGAAACACTCAGAGTGACCCATTAGAATCAGAGATGATCATTAAAACATGGTTTCTCAGTGAACCACACCTTTAAGTTCAATTACTGACATTAACAAACTTTTGCACCAGATTCTCATTTTTCCAGTTTCACCAGTAATAAACCACTGAAATCCTTCCTGATTCCATGCATATGCATCTCAACGCCACCTTTTGCAGTTTTGGTGTGTTTTTAGCACCCCCAGTGTTCAGTTAGTGAAACCAAAAGTGAAATTTCTCTGTGCGTTGGTCTTTTTTACACCTTAATCTAACAGCTGAAACGTCTCCTCAGCCTTCATTAGTGTCTACAGGAGCGGTTCATCACTAAATCAAACACATCAGCTGTTTTCATGATCTAAAACAGTGTTTCCCAACCCTGGTCCTTGGGGCACACCGTCCTGCATGTGTTCCATGTTTCAAACACCAGTGTTTCCCTGCTGCCACACACCTGACTTTCATGAATGAGTGATTAACAGGCATCTGCAGCACGTGATGTCCTCCTGAGGAGGCAATCTAAATCAGGTGTGCTGAAGCAGAGACATGGAAAACATGCAGGACAGTGGTCCCTGAGGACCAGGGTTGGGGAACACTGCTCTAAAACATGCAGGAAACATGCTGGAAGCAGACTGCAGCACCAGGCATGTCAGCTCCACTTTACTAAGTCCAACAGGGACCGGACCACCACTCTGAAGTTGCAAGTGTGGTATTTGATTTAGCTGATTCAACAGGTGGAGGGTTAGGGTCTAGACGCCACTTGCATGAATAATCAACCATCGACTGGCAAATGTCACTTGGAAAAGTTCTACACATTATCCAACCTTAGATAGATAGAAGTACTATTGGTACTATTGGATCATTAGTACTGATACTATTGCCAACCTACTATAGTACTGGTATCAAAACTGATGGTCCAACAGTACTAATGCTAGTATGGTAGTACTAGCATTAGTACTGTTTAACACGTAGTAAAGTATCAGTGCTACATCTTTAGTATGACAGGTGACCCCCTGTGCTGCAGCAGTACTAAAACAGCACTGCAGCTGCAGAACAGCTGGACTTACCTGCTACTTTGTCCCGGATCAGTTTGGCGGACTCCACGTCTCCGACGCTGCTGAACAGACTGCGCAGCTCATCCTGACTCATGCTCTGAGGCAGGTAGTTCACGATCAGGTTGGTCCTAGAGTCCTCGTCCTCCATCATCTGCTCTGTGAAGTCGTTATCATACAGCTCCTGTGATGACATCAAATGTGATGACAAGAGGTCCAGTAGATTCCAGACATACAAAGATAACAGAGCAGAACCAGAAGACAGTCACCTTTACAGCAGCTCCTTTGGAGGCGAGCTGGAGGTCACTCTGAGATGGCTGGACCTCACACACCTGGAAAAACACACACACACACCCACCCTTGTACTTATCTCTTAGCAGTGTTGGGGAGTAACGGAATACATGTACCGCCGTTACGTATTTAGAATACTAATTATGAGTAACTGTATTCAGTTACAAATACTATTTTTAAACATGGTATTTAGAATACAGTTACTTTCGTAATACCATTGGAATACTTTTGTGTTTTCCTAGCTTGGTAAACCATCTTATATCTGATGATATAAAGTCTGGCCATGGTTCACTGACGTCTCTGTTGTGGGGCGGGATCCACGGTGATCTTTTAAACTGTCTCCGCATGCTATCGGATAACAAACAACGTGACGAACTCACCGCTACAGATGTCAGTCAACAAGGCAGTCCGCCATTCTCCGTCAAAGAAGATGCAAATACATTATTTTTTTATATAAACTTAAGTACGGTACCTCTATCTGCTCTTGACTCAAAGAAAAGTCCAAGAAATAATCCAAAGTTGATGCCATAGCCGTTTCAAACGAGCCGCTGTCTTATTTGTTTATTCAGTAATATCCCGCCCACCAAGAGTGCTGTGATTGGCCCACCAAACCAATAGGGCGCTGTGATTGGACCGCTAAAGATGTCAGTCACGGCCCACGGGGCAGTGTGTCACACACACAGACATACGCTTCATGGACTAATGCTGCCGTAGTGGCCGGCTGCCATCTTAGTTGGGTTTCCATTCGCCCCCAGTGCATTCATTTCTACTGAGGAAGGTGCTTACCCAGCTAAAAACACATTTTATCAAACTTTTTCACAAAAGCAGACACATGGTAAGGCATGATAATTAAAATATAAACATAATTGAACAAAATAAATTAAATTAAAATATAAAATCCCATCAGGTAGGCTAGAAAAGTCAATAGTAATCCCACGTGATCTGTTTTCAATAGTACGCTGGTTATTGCAACTGTAGGCTGCACAAAAACGTGCATAGTTGCTCACTCTGCATTAACTTTGGAGGATGAGGAGACCCATCCAATATGGCGGCAACGCTGTTACGCTCTCCAGCGCTCAATGGGGTGTCTACGTATTCATGTCTATGGTCAAACACTGTCAAAGAAGATGCAACACCCTGCCCACCAAACAGAGCGCTGTGATTGGACTGGCACCAGATGTCTGGGGCTGCTTTGGTTCCAATATTACAGACAGTAATACTGTGCTATGGTCAAGCATTTTTTCACTTTATTACAGAAAAAGAAATATAATCTATTGACACTTTGATAAATAAAGTAACAAAAATAATTAAATTGTTTAATTTATTTTTTCCCATTTAATATACCCTCTGTTTTCCTGTAGGAGTAGCTACCAATACATTTAATAGACTTAAATGCGGTTTTTAAGGGGAAGTATTCCAAGTATTTAGAATACAGTACCAGGATTAGGCAAAGTAACAGAATACGTTACAAAATACATTATAAAGCAGGTATTCAGTATTCTGTAACTAAATACATTTACAAAGTATTCTCCCCAACACTGTCTCTTAAGCTAGATTTATACTTCTCCGTGAGCTCCTCGGGCTAGAGACGCATTCACGTTGACGGAGACGTTTTATGTTTCTACTTCTCTGTTGGCTGGGGGATGTTGCAAAGCAACCCCCCGCCTGGACAGCAGAGGGCGTAGCACATTTCTGGGGTATCCTGCCACCATTACAGCCACGTATCCGGTCTACGATAGTGTATTAACTACTGTGTTTACCTTGTTTTAATGTATTTTAGAGTTTTTAACACGGACGAATTTGTCCCTCATTCTCCTCCACCTCTTCATGCGGTCGGCACCTCTAAACCCACGTTTCTCGTCATTTCCGTCCACGAATAAAACACTCACTGTGCATCTTTGTGCTCCTTCAGTCACGGGTGAATAAACTTTCATATTTTCGAACTTTTTCAGCGAGGCGTTCTTCAATCTGCTCCGTGTCTGCCGCTAAATATCTTCAGCGCTCTTTATTTTTTGAGTCGGCAGTGGCGGTGCTGCTGGTGACGTATTTCAAGGAAGCGGCGTCCTGACCAATCACAGGCTTGCGCTCTCCGTGGCTCTCGATGGACAGTTATTTTTGGGGGCATGTCTCCGTCACCCTCCGCGAGCCCGTCCAAGAGCCCTTGCGTCGACGCAAAATGGCGCTGCGTGTCTCCGTACTGACGCAGATGGACAAGTATAAATTAGGCTTTAGTGAGGACCATCCATTGACTCCCATTCATTTTTTTCATTTTAGTGACTGTATTATGCCTAACCCTAACCCTAACCATAACCAGTGTTGCTGTATTCCTAACCCTAGCCTCAACAAAAACTTAATTCACACCAGACCTCTAAACCCAACAGGTAAGCTTTTAAAAAAAAAGTGAGGACCACAAAAATGTCCTCACCTTGCAAAATGTCCTCACTCTGTTGGTTAAAAAGTTTTTTTGGTCCTCAGTATGTAGTAAGTACAAGACACACACCTAGGGCTGGGACGATAATCAATAAGTCAATATATCGTACGATAGATGAAAATGTACTCAATAATTTTTCCAGCCTCAATATATCGTCATGTGCCTGCATGTTTATGTTTTCCTTGTCTCTGGCCTCCAAAGACGCTGGACGACAAGAGGGTTCAAGTGCAGTTTTGGTTGTTGACACTGGATAGGACATTGTATGTATTGTTTTAGAGAGACTGGGTCTATTTTATTGTTTTTGGTGCAATATTTTCTAACAGAGTGAGTCCTTTACTAATTTATTTTTATTGTTTTTTTTTTTTGTTTGTTTTATTTATTTATTTAGAAGTTCTGGTTCTGGACATTCCAATATTAAATAAAGGTTTAATTGTTGCATTTCAAAGGATGTACTTGCATTATTATGATATATTAACATTACATAAGTGGTTATTTTGGTCTCGATAATGTCGAAAATAATATCGTTTATCGTCAATAATTTGTTGGACAATTTATCATCCAGCAAAATTTGTTATCGTCCCAGGCCTACACACACCCATAAAATCTGTTTTAACAGGTAATCCAGGGCTGTTCCACGAAGCGAGCTAATCCCAAAAACCAGCCCCTCTCTGAAAATCCTGGTTTAACTGCCCCAAATTCAGTTTTACGAACATGGCTAGCGTGAAGCCCCTCCCATTCACCATGGTAACATGTGCTGGAGAAGAAACCTGCTCCGTGGCAGGCTAGCAGCTAGGTTTACTGAAGCTTGGTGAATATGATTGGACGAGGCACGTTACCGCCCCTTTTTCTTGTTTGTGGCTGGCAAAAATGAAGAGGGGAATTAGCGCCACTGCTGGCCCACAGCGGTAGCAGCAGCTGCAGCTTTGTTTTTGATGGCTACATTATTAATAAATGTGGAGTTTAAAGGGACATTGTGGAAGTTTAACAGCTAATACAAGTATAGACATTTTAAATGTCTTCCTCATTCATTCTCCTGCAATGCCCTGGTCCTGTAGAATGAGCCCTGGCATTGTCACTGTGATTGCCTCTGTAGGTCTGAAAACTCAGAAAAGATCTTGTTTGGGTCAAACACGCAGGCTTCCCCGGTGTCCTCCAGAGGCAGCGTAATGCGTGATGACGTCATGCGCGCTCACGCGCCCGCAGCGTTTGTTTGCTAGCTGTAGCTTAGCGGTAGAGCGAGAGGTGGTTTTGGTAGCTCTGATTCAGCCAAGAACAAGAAGAGAGCTGCTTCAAGCACCAGCGAAACTCCAGCCCAGACCCCAAACAAGACAAAGAACCCAAGAGTGTATTCCAGCGCGACAAAAAGGGCAAAACTCCAGTCTGGTCGCCGAAGACAAAGAACGAGGATAAACATCGGTCCGGCCGGCTTTTGAGAAGTGGAAAATGCTGAGACAAAAGACTCGCAGTTGGCATCATTGTTGCTGGACAGGTAAGAAATTATTACTAAATATGTGTGGGGTAAGGGTTGTGGGTGCTTTCAAAGCAAACCAGGGGCTTACGTATGTCATAGGAACATTTTAGGCTGCTTGTTTAGCGTGTCTCCATCAGAGTCAGTGCTGGTCAGGATATTAATATTAGTCTGATTCTTATTTTTACTTCTCAGCGCACTGGGACTTTTTTCCAGGGTAGGATGAGTACCGGTACTATTACCGCTCATTTATTAGTGGAAATCTCCGAGATTTCTGCAAATATATGTCCATCTCCAAGTAAACACATTTCCCCCCCAGCGCCGCTGACCCGCCCCTCCCGATAGGCAGAACCGAACACACGCTACAAGAGGGGACACAAATTAGGATGCATCCTCTCCAAATGCGCCTGACGGAGCTGTACGCGCGGCGCACATCATCTCCAAATGCGCCTTTGGAGAGGATGTGCGCCGCGCGTACAGCTCCGTCAGCTCCCGTCAGCCCAGGCAAGAGCAGAGAGAGAAAAAAGACGAGTTATCCGACACCGTGCACGTTCCCTCAATGACTGACAACACGCAGCATCTGACCAGCGTCAGATGTGCCGACAGACAGGTGGATCCATGGAGGTGGAGAGACACAATAGACCAGGAGCACAAGAAAGTAAAAGTCATAACCAGAGGAGTGTGTTGTTGGAGCAAAAAAGAAAAACTTTTTGGGCAAAAACATCCCAGCTTCTGTTGATGAGACAGAAGATAGGATAATTGTGTCTGGATGTGGAGAATAAATGATACAGCAGTCCTGGTTATCATTTATGAGAAGTCTTGGTAAATGCAGAAACATGCAGAGCTTTTATCATTTGATTCATAACCTATGTTTTTGTAATTGATGTTTTCTGTTTGTTTTTGTAGCATCAAATCGATGGAGCTGAAAGAACTCTTTAGATGAGGAACAAGCCAATAGTTTGGAAACAGTGTGTAAGTAACAAATTATTCTCATAGAAATGCAATGGCTATATGTCAGGATATATAATCATGTTTTGCTGCTGTTTTTACTTCCAGACTAGAGCTGGAAAGAGAAGGAAGGAGCTTTAGACCCGTATGATTCAGATTATGTACCTCCAATATCAATAAGGTATGTTTTATTATTGTTTTTTAATACCGTAGTAACATCCCACTCTCACTTTCTATTCACTGATTATATAACATTTATTTGTCTTGTGCAATAGGTGTGCATCACAGGATGAGGTTGACCAACTTCCTTGCATTGGCCTGGATGAAGCTGACAATTATAACAATTATAATTATTATATAACAATTATAATTATTATATAGGCTAACAATTATATGTGCTATTTGAGTTTCACTCAATATGCTAAAATTCTGCTTACAATAGTGACCTGCACAGAACCCAACTAATGCTGCTACTCTGTGTGTATATTTGCACATATTATTGTTGATTTTATATTTACATCATTTCTGCATTATTTTTTGTATTCTTTTACATTTTGCACCAAAGGGAGTGGCACTTCAATTACACTGTACCCTGTACAAAATCAATAAAGACTATTCTATTCTATTATATTCTATTATAATTATATTATATTATATTCTGTATTGGACATTTCTGATTGTGTGGAGGCAAATTTGAAAGACAATTTAGAAGAGCCATCAGCAGCAGGACTGACTCAGCTGTTGTTTTCATTCAGGAGTGTGCACTTACAGCATGCATGCCTCGTGCACGAGCTTACTATTGAAGCTGCAGTTACACGTTTGGCCTGAGGGGGCGATAGTGAGCATGAAAATTTCAAAGTCCATAAAGTCCCTTTAAACTTTTAAAAATGAGGTCTAATTGGATTTACATCTTGTTGTTCAGGAGGGCCATGAGGAAAAAGCCACTCCTCAAGAAAGCCAAAAGACACCCGTGTCTTGCAAGTCCACCTGTGTGGACCAGGTTCTGGGTTCTGGTACAGAACCAAAGCCGTTCCAATCTACTAAACTAACCTTTTCATTTTTTTGTGTGTTCATTCTGTGTATTTCTATGCATCAACTTGGTTCGTTTTTTAACACAGAAAAGAGATATTTTTACCTTTTTCTGACTGACGTTTCGACCTTCTTCAGAGCTAAGCTGCAGCTGTGGTCGAAACGTCAGTCAGAAAAAGGTAAAACAATCTCTTTTCTGTGTTAAAAAACAAACCAAGTTGATATATAACCTTTTCATTATTTTGTAAATGCCTGAGCCATAGCCACTGGGAATCATGCTTTATCTTTAATAACACCAAAAGGCATCCACGGACATTAAAACCTTTAGTCTGTGAAAATAATTGAATTAGTTCAGGGAACCGTGAGAGCGTGATGTAAAATGTGGCATTCAATGACCAGAAGAGTTGCTGGTTTTTATGGAGCTCCGTGAGACCACAAAGCGCAGTGAAATTGTGGGGGCCCCATTTTTTTGGCATCGGGAGCATCAACACTGATCACTCTTTACACCTTTCCCTGTTTCACCAGCAACTCTTCCAGTTTTACAAATGCCGGTTGCTTTGGCTACACCTGATGCACCTACCTTCAGGTACCTGATGTGTCCACGTCTCAGTGCCATGGAAACCAGTCGGGTTGTTTGCTGCTTCTGGAAAAAAACAGAATCTGTAATCAGATCAGCAAATCAGATAACAAGCTAAGGATGACCTCTGACCCCTGGGTATGGGTGAGTAGAAGTGCTGCCACGATTAGTCGATTCGTTACGATGACGTCGACAAACAAAACAGTCGACAATAAATTTAGTAGTCAACATCATTTACTCTATGAAGCGTTGTTTTTTTTATTTTGCCTGCTGCGGCACCACTTCGTGTTCTGTGGGGCTTCTTGTGTTCCAAGAATGAAATACCCAAGAATAAACTGCTCCCACGCTGTGCTCTTTGTGAACCGCTTCATCTTTGAGTACGTTTGTTTGCTCGTGACGTTCACTTCTTCTTCTGTGTTGTCCAGTAAACACATTTTGACAGCGGTGCTCTTGCGCCCTCCTACTCCTGAGAGGAGGAATCATGTGACCACAGGGAAACGCTGTGATGTGTCGGCAAACCCAAACGTGGGTTCAGAGTACAGGCTGATCAGACAGGCTACTCTACAGGCTACAAACGGCTAGCCAACAGGACCAGGGCTGTGCGCACCGGCCGGCTGGGAGCGCTGCTCTTCAGCAGCCAGGGTTCCGCGTGGCACGGTGACAATTCAATTGTGCGTGAGGATACAAGGACCTCGGGTAGAGACGATGAAGCATCAATGACTGAGCGTTTGCTGGAAAGAAAAGAGCTTATGTGGATCTTAGGGTGGGTGTGTGATTGGTGACAGAACGGGACGTGACCACTACCACCTGACAAACATACAGTGCTCAGCATAAATGAGTACACCCCCTTTAAAAAGTACTAATTTAATCAGCAGCTCAATGAACAAAAGAACAATTTCCAGAATTTTCACAAGGCTGGGCTTTATTGAACACTAGTTTAACTCCATAACATGAACTTAAGGTTCATAATATAACTTAGATCACAAAATCTTAGGTTTTACTAAAACTGGTTGAAGCAGAAATTAATCCACCCCACAACAAAAACTACTACATCTAGTATTTTGTATGACCATTTTTTATTTTTTATTCAAGCTTCTTACCAGCTGCGATGGCCTAGTGGTATGAGCGTCCGCCCCGAGACTGGGAGATCGGGGTTCAAATCCTGGTTGGGTCATACCAAAGACTTTGAAAAAATGGGACCCAATGCCTCCCTGCTTGACACTAAGCATTAACTCATTCGCTGCCATTGACGACTTTAGTCATTTGCATTTTTTACGGGGTGGGCGTCGGAACGAGCCCCCGCACCGTGAGAACAAACATCGCGTGTCTAAATCTTCATCCGTGTATGTCACACATCACGTGATCAGAAAGCGGAAAATCAATGGATTATGAGTTTGTTTTGGGCCGTTGCTGTGAAAAAAACGATGCGCCAAGCCGGAAATGCCTCTGTAGCGGCGCTTGGGCACCAGATTGTGAAAGAACGGATAACGCAAGAAATATGGTGATTCTTCCTGATGTAAGAAGTGAGTCTACTCTTTCTTTTGGTAGTTTTGGCGTTTACATGATCATAGAGCACAATGTTCTGTGACTCTTCAAAAAACAGTAAAACCGCTGTAAAACGCTGGCAGTCAGGGGCTTTCTGATCAGAAAACAGCTGGCAGTGAATGAGTTAAGGGGTTGGATTGGGGGGTTAAACCACCAAATAGTTCCTGGGCGCAGCCACAGCTGAAATGACTGGCTGAAGTTTAGACAACTACGCAACTCATGTACAGTTCTATTAGAACTCTGCAGCCGCAGAGACCCTGAGTGCAGCAGCGCGTCTCCCCCTCCCCTCTCTCACTGTGCAGACGTGCAGCGGCAAAAAAGTAAACAAACCCGTGCGCCGAACTAAATTTACTGTGAAAGTGATGGAAACTGCATCCTGCAATGAAATTACCGCGCGGAGGAAGCTCGTTAAAACGCGTCATCACCGTTGATTTAATACGAGTTTTGAAGAACAAACTCCAGGTGAGTGAGGTGAGTTTTATGGCTCACTGCAGAAATAAAAACACGGAGAATCAACATCAAACGCAGCTAACCTCCACTTCCACCCACTAGGAGCCGATGCGGCTAATAAATAAATAAATAAATGTATTGTTTATTGCAATATTATTTATTGCTTTATTGTTTCAGTTTGGAGAAGCACACTTTATCAAAGGGACCGTTTACATCAACACCCCATGGGCCATCTACAGCTACAGTTTGCAGGGCCCCATCACCCCAGTTCAGTGACTGCAGGGGAATCTGATAGGTAAGTTTACTTGTAAACAAAATGCAATTCCTATTTCATATTATAGTTCTCCACTACAAATAAAATAAATACTGTGTACTACTTATCTACAGGGATGACTTCCAGATTGCAGGAGTTAAACCTCTAAAAGCAGATCAACAATTGTTGGAGAAAAGGTAAACATGCAGAGCTTTTATCATTTGATTCATAACCTATGTTTTTGTAATTGATGTATTCTGTTTGTTTTTGTAGCATCAAATCGATGGAGCTGAAAGAACTCTTTAGATGAGGAACAAGCCAATAGTTTGGAAACAGTGTGTGAGTAACAAATTATTCTCATAGAAATGCAATGGCTATATGTCAGGATATATAATCATGTTTTGCTGCTGTTTTTACTTCCAGACTAGAGCTGGAAAGAGAAGGAAGGAGCTTTAGACCCGTATGATTCAGATTATGTATCTCCAATATCAATAAGGTATGTTTTATTATTGTTTTTTTAATACCGTAGTAACATCCCACTCTCACTTTCTATTCACTGATTATATAACATTTATTTGTCTTGTGCAATAGGTGTGCATCACAGGATGAGGTTGACCAACTTCCTTGCATTGGCCTGGATGAAGCTGACAATTATAACAATTATAATTATTATATAACAATTATAATTATTATATAGGCTAACAATTATATGTGCTATTTGAGTTTCACTCAATATGCTAAAATTCTGCTTACAATAGTGGCCTGCACAGAACCCAACTAATGCTGCTACTCTGTGTGTATATTTGCACATATTATTGTTAGGCCCGAGCAGCGAAAGCTGCGAGAGCCTATTGTATCTGCTCCGTTTATTATTTTTCTTACGCCACCGTTGGGGGCTTTTTGGAGGTCTTAATATATTCAAAAACTCACAATTTTTTGCGCTCACGTAGATTCTGCGTGAAAATTTGAAATTTCAAAGGCGTTGCGAAAATTGCCAAAAAAATGGCTCGACAGCGCCCCCTTGAAAATTAAAAATACCCCTCCCCTTTGATGTTTTTTTACAGTAGAGTTGTGAAATTTGGTATACTTGTAGTACTTACCAAGCCGCACAGAAAAGTCTCTTGCAGCCATGGTCAAAATCAAACAGGAAGTCGGCCATTTTGGGTTGAAGTAGCGATTTTGACCCCGTTTT
>SSNS01000413.1:498495-516296 GCA_006937985.1 Aphyosemion australe | reverse complement strand
CATAGATATCATATAAACACTAGATGCCTTATCCGCGCTGTTCGTCGATTGGACGAACGTCCCTACGCGGCGGCCATCTTACCTCGGACAGCTGCCCCCTTTCGTAACATTGGTGTCAATGGTGAAAGTACTATTTAAATAACTCTAACTTGCTCAATTTTCAACCGAATTTCAAACGGTTTGGTTTGTTACAAACGCCAGAGATGTGGCTGTAAAATATGACGGATTTGGCCCATTAATTTAAAAATGTTAAAGTATGCCCTATCAAGCCTATGTGTCATAAGGTTTGTAATAATGCAACCGGCTTGTAAATCCGTTCATTTTTAATCGAGTTAAGAGTGTTTTTGTTTAAGTTGTTCACTCACCTTCCATCTGCTACCATTGAGACCGGAACGTAAGCTGTCCGAGGTAAGATGGCCGCCGTGTAGGGACGCTGTCGAGTCCCAGTTAAGGCATCTAGTGTTTATATGATATCTATGCCTGCTCACGTCTCAAAGAAAGCCTCAAGTCTAAAGTTGATGCCAAAGCCGTTTCAAACGAGCACCATTTCTGAGCAGACGCCATCTTTGTTGTTTTTCTCCATCACAGCTCTAGTGTTAAACCCATCTAAAAAGGTAGAGCGCTGTGATTGGCATGACACAAGACTGTTCGGGCCAATGGTAGACCTGCAGAAGATGTAAATAACCCCCCACTCCCAACGTAGTTATGTAAAAGCTTTTATATAGATCTTGTATATTTATGATGTGGAGGAATATCAAATACACTAAAAATAAAAGATTTTACGAACATTATGTCCAAATATGAATGTTAACTGTATGAACACAAAGTGGCAAAATCAAACAAATAAAACAAAACCTATCTGCGGCTTTAAGTGAACCAACCACCTGTGCTTGATTCCTTTTTTTCATCCTAATCCTCCGGTTGCTTTCATGTTTCAGCCTGAAGTCCTCACACACAAACCATTCATGACCAGAGGCGAGTGTACAATCTGCTTTTACACCAAAAAGAAGGTGAGTCCATTGTGTCACGCTGAGATATTCAGAAGACTTATAAAAGAAAATATCTAAGTGTCCTACTGTCTGTCTGAATCAGACAATGGAAGAATGAGGCATGTGATCTAAAGCTGAGGGCGAGACATGTCAGAGGCTGATGAAGCTGTGTTTTGTCACTGTGAACACGTTGTGCTGGGGCAGGCTGCAGCCTGCAGAGGACCCAGGGACATGTCTGCGTGTGTGTTTGTGTGTTCAGGGAGGGGGCAGAACTTGAAAAGAGTAAAAATAGTGTTTTACAAAGCAAGAGGTGCAATCATTGACGTGCAGGCAATGATAAATTTTGCACTCTAGTCCTCGTACGCTGAACTCCGAGACGTTAGGAGTAAATGCTGAGTGAAGGAATGCACCTGATATCAGGTGAAGCTCTGAAGAAACACACGAGCAAGTCACTTTCTAGCAATTAAAGAGTCTCTTTCTCGTTTTAATTTTTCAATAAATCTGATTTTGAGCAGAGATTAGGATGATCTGGCAGAATCAGCTTGATGCAGTTTCACCGTTGGCCACTAGATGCCAGATTACAAACAAATTTGCACTTTTATGCCCTTTGTGTTAACCCTGCTTCACTGCACTTGTCTTTTTTTTTATAAAATATTTTATATTTTCACCAAAAAACAAAACCGTCTCTATCTTTCCCTTTGCAGAGGTTCATGCCGCACCAGTAGGCTTCAATTTGCACCACTTTTCAATAACATCAGCACCCAATTGTAGCTCTTTCATTCACTTTTTTCCTTGACATAATCCCAACATGAGGCCTCGCTTTGCTTCTTATGTCTTAACAGCCCAAATGAATCAAAAAGGGAGTAAAAAAAGTCTCCATCTTAAGTTTTCTACAAGTGGCCCATGCAGGATACAGGCTGCAGTCTCTCTGAACCATCATTACAGTCATTAGGCAAGAATAAGCTCTGTGGAGTCCACCAGCATCCAGTTTAACCCAGCACAATTAGCACATCCGTTGGAGTAGAATTACCCTGTAAAATGAGAATGCTTTGCACAAAAGAGGCAGGAGAGTTGGATTTGAAAAAAGGGGGTAAGTGAGGGAAAGGGGGAGAGGAGAAATAAGGGAGGACAGGGAGAGATTAAAATTGTTTGAATTGAATCCACGCTCGCCCCATTCATTTGGTATTCTACTCAAATCAGGGCTTTTGTTCAGCCTGGCGTAAAGTAGTGTCAATCATCTCGACCCGGTTTTGTAGAATGGGGAAATTTATTATGAATTTGCTCCTGCAAATAATGAGGACTACCCCCTGCCTGCTCTCTCTTTTCCCTCCTCATTCTCCCCCGAGCTACCTCTCCTGACTCCCCCTTGCCTCCGCTCCCTCTCATATCAATGCTGCAGAATAGGCAATAGAGACTGAAGTTAGCAATCTCAGGGCCACTCGCACTCTGGACCCACATCAAAGTGACAGAGACGTCCAATCAGATTTGTCTTACAGGCATTACATGATGAATATGGTGCGGCCGAAGCACAAAAGCGCCTTTGTGTCTCCTCCAAGCTGAGACTATTCACAGCTCGCCACAGCCAGCCAGAGTGGAAGTAAATGGCCAAAAGGGCCCAAGCCAAAAAAAAAAGCACCCAAACTTGTGCAGCACAATGGCGCATGCAAATCGCTGCCTCGCCACCTCCACCCAGCCACACATCCCCACCTCTTCCATCCTTCCATCCTTCAGGCCCGAGCTCGGTTCTTCTTCTACTGGGTCATCTGAAGTTTAAGACCTATTCAGACTCACGGAGAGGTGTCTGTTAAAAGTGCTTAGCTGGGCGCATTCAAAACCCCTTTTTGCTGCTTGGTTGTAAAGAAAAAGATTTCTCCTTTTGGTGAGACAGAAGGAAAAACACAAGTCAGGTGACTGACTTTTTTGTCAGAGAGTAAAAGCGATTTGGCGGCCATAGACCCGATTCTGATCTCACAGAGTCGGAGGAGGTTTTTCAGCGTGAGTGGCTCTTGACTGTTTCTTTTCATTGAGATGATTCTGAAAATGAAAAGTTTTGGTACGGAGAGGAAATGTGAGTCAAACTCTGACAGAATAAAAGCTAAATGTTAAACTTACAGAACAAAATGAAAATATAAAAGGAACTTGCACAGATTCAAAAATGACTCATCTGATGAGGCATAAAACCTGAAACCCATTAAAAATAAGTTTCTAATTCAGAAAACTTTTTTCCATTTAGTCTTCAGCTTTTATCACTTCTTGATGAAAGATTTGTGTGATGAAGCTGGGAGGATGAAACAGATTTGTTGATTCATTCAAACCTGACTGGTGTCACCTTGAATTTCACGTTATTCTCCACTTCAGGAATTCACGTCTTGCCTGTGAGCATCTTGTGAAGAACATCATGAGCACTAAAGCAGTAAACCTGTGGAGTCTTTGGGGGATCAGTTCTGTTTTACTTCAACATGACAGCTAAAGCTGTTCAATACCCACTTGAGTTGGATTGTTTTGTGTTTAATCTCTATACATTTAATTTAAAAAGCTGTATTGGAAATTTTCCAAATCCCAATAAACTCATCCTGAGATAATCATGATGTTTTTAATTGTATTAGTTACTTTTGTATATTAACAACAACAAGCTGCATGTTGAGGTGTATAAATTTGATAGGCTCATAAACTGGGTGGGACTATCAGGAACAGTCCATAGTTGGGGTTATGTTGGTTCTATTGGTGATCACAAATCAGAGCAGATCACCATGACATGTGGGGTCCCACAAGGTTTGATTCTTGGACCACTGCTCTTCAATCTCTACATGCTCCCCCTGGGTCAGGTTCTATACAGTAACAACATTATCTATCATAGTTATGCAGATGACACCCAGACCTACCTAGCTCTATCATCTAGTGACTGTGGTCCCCTAGACTCACTCTGTCAGTGTTTGGAGCAAGTTACTGACTGGATGCAGTCAAACATCATCCAGTTAAACAAAGACAAGACTGAAGTTATTGTCTTTGGAAATAAGAATAGGATGGAGGTTTTTGCTCAACTCGGCTCCAGAGGAATAAAGATAAAAGCTTAGGTTAGAAATCTTGGTGTCATAATTGATTCAGACCTGAGCTTCACTGGTCACATTAAGGCTATAACTAGATCAGCGTGTTATCATCTTCATCAGTTATCAAGACTCAGAGGTCTCATGTCCAGACCAGACCTAGAGAAACTCATTCATGCATTCATCTCCAGCAGGCTGGACTATTGCAGTGGTCTTTTGTCTGGACTTCCCAAAAAAGCTGTGAAGCAACTGCAGCTTATTCAGAATGCTGCTGCTAGAGTCTTAACAAGAACCAAGAGAACCGAGCACATCACTCCTGTTCTTAAACCTCTACACTGGTTACCAGTAAACTACAGAATCCATTTCAAAGTGCTTCTACTAGTTTATAAATCACTCAGTGGCATGGGGCCAGAATACATGTCAGATCTCCTTACAGTATCTACACCCAGCAGGGTTCTGAGATCCTTAGGAAGCAGTCAGCTGGTAGAACCCCGGGTCAGAACCAAACAGGGTGAAGCTGCTTTTAGCTACTATGCTGCACACAGATGGAATCAGCTTTCATCATTACCTCAAATGTGCCCCAACTCTAGTGACTTTTAAATCAAAATTGAAAACCTTCATGTATTCATCAGCCTTAGAATGAATGTTTCTTATGCTGCACCTTCTGCACTGTAACTGCTCAGTCTTTAACTTTGTCTTTTTATTTTATTTCTTACGTCTAATTTTATTTATGTATTTTCAATTTTATTTTAAAATCTGCTGTTTTATGTTGTCACAGTGATTTTAATGTTTTGTGTTCTTGCTCCTGGAAAGCACAATGAATTGCTTCTGTGTATGAAATGTGCTACACACATAAAGCTGCCTTGCCTAAACGTTATCTCGGTTAACTGTGTGCTGCAATTGACAAAAAGCTGCATAAAGAAAGAAATCTCTTTCAGCTGCTTTCAACAGGCTCAACAAATTTGTCTCTAAGCCAGCTGCAGGACTCTGGGGGGGTTAAAGGGGGTTTCCTCTGGACCAGGTCAGCATGTTTTCTGTCTGCGTTAAACATAAACTCATCTGTAATCTCTGTTGAAACATTAACACCTCTATAAGCAACGCTCAAGGTTGAGCACAGTCTTATCTTACATCAACATCTGCATATGATTCACTTTCATCTCCATCATTCCTCATTTGTCTGCAGCTTTCAGCCTCACATATGAGACCTCGCAAAGATCTGTGTTTTATTAGTCACTTATGATAGTTTTCAACATGAAAATAACCATTTATAGAGTTTGATTACTGTGACCTCTATGGGAAGGCTTTATATTTCCATTTAAAGTACATAACCAGTAAAACTCAAAAACAAATTGGGAAATGTAAAAATTGGCAGTTATTTAAGCCATTTTAGGATTATTTGAAATCGTTTTGTTCAGTTTTGTGTTTGAGATTGCAAATTAGGCTTTTAATAAGACAAAAGAGCACGAACACTGGTTTTCATTCACAGGGACTAAGTTTGGTGTAGCTATGTGATCCTTTATGCAAATGTGATTAAAGGTGCATTTGACAGTTTTGGCTTATTTTTAGCACCCCCTAGAGCGTTAGTGAAACCAAAAGTGAAACTTATTTCCTTGCTGTGCGTTTGACTTTTAACACCTTAATGTAACAGCTGAAATGTCTCCTCAGCCTTCATTAGTGTCTACAGGAGCGGTTCATCACTAAATCAAACAAATCAGCTGTGTTCATGATCTAAAACATGCTGGAAGCAGACTGCAGCACCAGGCATGTCAGCTCCACTTTATTAAGTTCAACAGGGAGTGGACCGGCACTCTGAAGTTGCAAGTGCAGTGTTCTGGCCATAGAGGGCGGTGGGGGTCTGAGTGACATTTTATTAACCCTGTAAAGGGTCATTTTAGCTCATACTGGCTAAAGAAAATTACTTATAATTTTGTAAAAGTTGCGTAGTATGCCTTTAATTGCCTGGGTCATCGATTCTCCTCAGCTCTCAGATTGTTCTTCATTTTAAAATCATCCATTGACCTTTCCTCAAATAGGCCTTAGTTCCTTCAAAATTCTGCTGCTCACATCAGGTATTTTTGCAGTTTCCCGTTGTTTTGATTTCTTTTTATCTTTTTTTTTGTTCCTTATGTATTTATTTAAGCTCTGTTCCCAGTTTTCTTGGTCTGCATTTGGGTTACCTTCAGCACCTTGACCTTACCCTATGTTTCTGTGCTACTTTGACTAAAATAAAAGGTACAATGAACATATTGCCAGGCTGTGTCTGCTCATTTTAACATGAGTGCAAAAGAATTTGGTCACCATAGAGCCCAATTCCTGCACATGTTTGAATTCAATCTCTTTGGACTGAATTCTTGTTTCTGTAGCTTGTTCCTGCACACTAAATGATTAAACTTACCCACACAACATTTGATGTTAGACAGGGGATCTCTTCGTCCAAGTTTTATGAAGAGTCTCAGCTGCACGTGTTTGCTACATATTTAGTTTTATTTTAAACCGTCATGTTTATATGTCAACATTTAGATGAAGGCTACATTTTAGACTCAACCCTAAATATTTAATCTGAATGTTGATTTTGTACATTTGCATTTGTTCAGAACTATTTTTAACTTTATAGCTGCTAACCTTTTGATTGCATTGTTATTCAAATGGAGCCCCATACATGAAGAAATCTGATGGCTGATTTCAGAGCAACAGACGAGCTCTTAGCTTCGATACTTTGGCCTTTTCTTGGTTTTTGCAAACATCAAGGGTTCACTTGCAGGTGATTGATGTTCAGCTAAAATTAAACCCCACCCCCACCTCCTCATATAAGGAAAATAAAGACACCCGAGCATAAAATGACATGGAGGAATCTATTTTCTCCTCAGCTCCTCCGGGAGAAAATGGCACATCCATCCCTGGAGGACGTGAAACGGGTGCGTATTTTCAGTTTGCGCCTTGTCCGCTGCGCCTGCCATTGAATAAACCCGCATTTCAGCGGAACAATGTGCTGGAGCAGCGGGGTGTTTTTGCGCCTCACATTGATTCGTCCTTTTGAGTCTCGGTGACGTTAAGGGTTATAATGCCGGGGTAATTAATGCCATTTATCACTTGTTTGATTTTGTCACTGCTTCCACCTGACAGGGCTCACATGCGCGAGCCGCTGACCAATAGGAGCGCGACGTCTATTGTCACCCAGCACAGGCACGTGGCTCACACCTGCAGGCTGTTTGTGTGTGAGAGAGGGAGAGAGGGGAGGGGATTGGGTGTTATTCTAGATTATTCTGATCTAGAATAAAGTTTTTTTCATGTTTTGTTATTGAAGCCTTCTAAATAATAAGGGATCGAGTTCAGTCGGACTTGTTTTTAGTGCGGCAGGTGAAGAAAACTCGCTCTGCCTCGCTGATTTCTCACTGTTTATTTTATAAAAGAAGCTTCTACATAATTCGAATAATGAGGCGCAGAAGCCGCGACAATAGCGCGCGCAACGGGGTGTTATGCTCCCCATTTCGCAGGAGATGGACTCTCAGATTGGCCTGTGTGCGCCATGAAAAACACAGTCGGGGATAAACTAGTCTACAACCCCGGGTTTTATTTAGATTGATCTCAATCGGGCAATAAGAATTTTTGACCCTTCCATTGTCCTTCTGACTTTCCCCAGGCTATATTTCAAAGTGTCTATACCCTTTGAGCGAAGTGAATTGCTCCCCTCCCTCCCCATATCCCTCCGCCTCAGGCGCTTTTCTTAGTTTGGAGTGTGCAAAAGAAACAATGCGACGCATGAAACGTAATATTAATCTCCCCGCCCTGAATGCGCACAAAGCGCAGTGGAAGGTGCGCGTCAATAATGGTTATTGAGTGCTCACCCAGCTGCGCAATTTTCCCCGTGTGCACAACCAAGTCGGGGAAAGGTCACGCATGAGGGGGGCTTTGAAAAGAGGAGAAGCTCCCTTTAGTTTGCTCAATTACCGCCACCAATAACACACACACACGCACACACACACACACACACACACACACACACACACGCACACAATAAGAATAGCAGCTGAATCACCAAAACACTATAAGACATGATATAAATAGATTAATCTTTATTTATAAAAAACTGTTTTACACAAAATATATCTGTTAAAATCGAGTATTTACTCTTTCGTGGGACTACAGGAGCATCAGAACAAGTGCATACATTAATAATAAAGTCTCTATGAAGAGGAAACACTAATCTGTCACAGGTAGTCTCCGATGTTGCTGTCCAGCTGCTTCTCGAATCAAAACACTGTCAGAAAAGTGGCAGAAAACAGTTCTAGAACATCTGTTTGGCTCATTGTACAAAAATAAGCATCCGTGTAAAAACAATATACAAAATTGTTATGAAAGGGGCGAAAATGTACATCAATAAAAAAAGTCTGTTGACGCATCATCTTTGTCACATCTTCCAGCAGACGCGGCAGGTGAGGAGGGAAGCCCGGAACTCTTCCCAAACTAATCCCTGCAGGACTCCAGCGCCGCCGCTGCAGATCCTCCCGCGTCTCGACTTAATTGCACTTATCAAACGTCAACATTTTACTTCCACGCGTCACTGAGTCCATATTCTTCCTGCAGGGACTGTGCTCCCTTCTCTTTCACGCGCGTTCTTGTTATTGCTTCACTCCTGCAGAAGCGAGGACTGAGATAACAAATCGCCTGTGCGCATGGAGGGGAACCCTCCCCCGGTCTGTTGTTACCATCATGACTGTCAGCATTTCTGAAAGTCGCCAGAGTGTTTTTGGATGCTGACAGCATCAGTACCTGTCGAACCAGGTGGTAAAGTCCAACAGTTCCTGCTCCTCCGAGCTCAGGGGCTCGTAGCCGCCTTCGTCTGATGAGTATGTGGAGTGAGGTGACTCCGGGTCGGCTGAGTAGCTGTTGGAGAGGGTTGGTGACGGCAGCCCGCACTGGAATGCGGCCGAAACGGCGTCGTGCTCGTCCAGAAGTTGCTGCAGAGCCCTGATGTACTCCACCGCAGACCTGAGAGTCTCCACTTTGCTCATCTTCTTGTTGGCGGCGCCGTTGGGCACGTGCTGACGCAGCGTCTGGAAGCCCATGTTGACTTGTTTGACCCGGTTCCGCTCTCTCTCGTTCCGCCTGGCCACGGCCACGGGCTGCTGCTGGGGGATCGAGTAGCCCAGGCCGTTGAAGCTCAGGCGCCGCTTGCAGCGCAGCAGCTCCGGCGAGTTGGAGCGCTGTCTCTTCAGCACCTTGGTTTTACTCTGGAAGCCGGCGGCGCTGCCATTGGGATGGACCGACGCTGCGTCCTGGGCCGGCGCGTGCAGGCTGATGCTCGCGTGTCTTTCAGTTAGTGCAAAGGTGAAGGCAGTCTGCGTGGTGGTGATGGTCGCAGTCTCCATCTCGCTGAATGCTCGGGATGAACTCGGTGTAGCCTCGGCGGCACCAGACTGATGACCAGGAACGAGTTGGCAGTGTTCAGCTCTCGTGTCCTTCGCGTGGGGACCGTGTGTCCAACTCTAAGTCCAACTCTCCTTGACTGCTTTTACTCCACGAGCCGATCTGACCCAAACTTTGGCAGCACTCCGCTTTTTCAACACGCGCCCCAACACACACCCCACCCACTCCCCCTCGTTATTATTATTTTTTTCAAGGAAGACGCACGCTTCGTGGCGAGGCCCCGCCCCCGCTGAGTGATTCTTCTGAACGCCGACTCCCCCGGGCCAGGCGCGTGGCTCGGGGAGCTCAATAAACAATCCCGAGCTTTCACTGCGCCGGGAGCACGCGCTGGGCTCATTTACATTCCAATGTCTCCAACTTGAAGGCCTATTGGTTGATTCAAACGGCCTGCAACCGTGCGAAAAGAAAAAAAAAACACAGGAGAGAAAGAAAACAGAGTGAAGAAAAAGAGTAAAGAATTTAAAAAGAGAATGGTTTGGTTCTTTGAAATGCCCTTTGAGTCTGACTATGTACTTTTGGCACGTTTTCAAACTATCAGCCATCCTTCTCCTCCTGCTCTTTACAATCACAAATACCAAGGACGCTCTCTGCTGTAACCAGGTTACAAACTCACACCGAAAAGTAAGCTGGAAGCGTGTCCAACAGCATAACAATTAAACTTGTGCGACACAATTCATCTAAGCATCACTTTTGCGGGGAAATCTCTCATAATTATCTTCAAATCGAGTTTATATTTCAAAATCTAAATAATTCTTCATTTTAAATTTCCTGCGCTCCAGGGATCAAATAGCCCGATTCTAGTGCGCTGATGAAGGATTTCAGCACCACCCCACTGGACAGTTCCACTCTTCAGCACCAGGTTTTAAGTTTTATTCATTTAAATAAACGTGTTTACGTTTAAATTCATTTTTTTGACATTTTTTTCTTTCATCAATAGGCGGAGAAACGGATTATTTAAGAGTGAAAGTCTCAGCAGTGATAAACAACTGGAAGAAGTCAGCGAGGAGGCGTTCTGAGCGCCTTTGAGACAAGTTTGGTCTCTTCTGCCCTCTGGTGGAGAAAACAAGTAACGACATCAGGTAAACAGCTGCTTTTGTTTTGTTTTGAGGGGAATCCCTCTGCAGTTGGTTTTATTTATTTATTTTTTCACTTTAAGGTTTATTTTTCTATGGAAGCCCATTCCCGCCACTCAGTTAAAAAATATTATCTCATAATTATGACTTAGCTATCTCATAACTGGATAAAATGCATTTCTTGCAGAAATGTGTTTGAATGCTTTATTGCTGAAAATTATAGCTGAAGCTGCTTAAGAAATGAACTGAAGCTTAAATTGAGCTTAATTGTCAAAATGAGCAGAATGGATTTGAAGATTTAGGAGCAAAGTTATATGTATCTTTTTTTTAATTTACGGGGCTGCACAGTGGCGCGGTGGTTAGCGCAGTTGCCTTGCAGCAGAAAGGTTCTGGGTTCACATCCTGGGCTGGGGTCTTTCTGCATGGAGTTTGCATGTTCTCCCATGTGCACGCGTGGGTTCTCTCCAGGTACCCTGACTTCCACCCACAGTCCAAAAACATGACTGTCTGGTTGCTTGGGCTCTCTAAATTGTCCTTAGGTGTGAGTGTGTGCTTGGTTGTTTGTCCTGTGTGTCTCTGTGTTGCCCTGCGACGGACTGGCAACCTGTCCAGGGTGTACCCTGCCTGTTTGCCCAGTGACTGCTGGAGATATAGGCACCCTGTGAGGATAAGTGGTTACAGAAAATGGATACAATTATTTACAATTTATTTTTTCAAGTTTCAAGTTTTTGGGTTCGAATTTACAATTTATTTTTTCGAGTTTACATGGAGCATGACCAAAATGGGCTCCGCTCCATGTAAACTCGAAAAAATAAATTGTAAATTCAAATAAAAATGTAATACTCGAACAAAAAAATTGTAAATTTGAACCAAAAAATTTGAAACTTGAAAAAATAAATTGTAAATAAAAACAGTAAATAAAAAAATAAATATAACTTTGAACCTAAAACTGCAACCAAAAAACCAATTTCATTAAGGAAAACTAAATGAAACAAAACTTGTGGCCGAGTTTACGTTTCTCTTCCTCCTCTGCTCTCAGGCCTGAGTTTACGTTTCCAATACTTTCTTTTCGTTTACAAAGCTGAGCCTGATTTCACATGGGGGGGCGGGCTTTGGGCTCATTGGCTGCATGGGAAATGAATGACAGCTGGGTGAAAGCGCTTAGGTTTGACGTCATTTCCGCCCAGGTCGTGTTTCTGTTGTTAGCCGTAGCACCATGGTTAACACACAGTAGGGCCGAGCTCAAATCGTGGCGGTGGCTGCCAGTCACGGACAGCCACGATAACAGCCAGCAGCAGCTGCGAACAGCCAGCTACAGCCAGCAACAGCCAGCTACAGCCACCTCATTTCTGGCGGCAGTCACGGACAGCCACGACATTTAGACCAGAAATTGCTTGCAACCGGTTGATTGTTAATTTTTCCTAGAGTTTCTACTTTAATTCCCGTGTCAGCCTCGTTTTTTAACATCATTAAATCCGAAGTACTGATATTGAATATGAAGTCACACATTTAGGCAACATAACCACATAAAGACACAAATAAAACAAAAATAAACTCTCCTTGCAAGGTTGCAAACGTAGTCTGTGGTAATTCTAGTTATGTAAATAAAATTGTTAAATTAAACTCAATAATAATAAAATCTCGTTGCAAATCTCGTGGCTGTCCGTGGCTGGCGTTGAAAATCCCGTGGCAGTCCGTGACTGCCGCCGGAAATGACGTGGCTCTAGCTGGCTGTTATTTTTTTATTTTTATTTTTTGTTTATTGAAAGAAAATCAGTACCATTACAGAAAAATTGCTCTGTGAATACTCTATCTAATGACCTATACTGTTCAAGGCTTAGCTGGCTGTTATTGTGGCTGTCAGTGACTGCCGCCGGAAAAAAATTACGTGGCTGTAGCTGGCTGTTCGCGGCTGTAGCTGGCTGTTATCGTGGCTGTCCGTGACTGGCAGCCACCGCCACGATTTGAGCCTGCTGTCTCTCCATCTTTGTCAGATCACATCCATTTCTATTTAGCTAATTTTAACTTTAAAGTAAATGCGTGCGGATTCTCACAGATCTCAGTAACATAAACTTGGGTTTAATAAATTAGCAATAATTGGATGAGACCTGTTTAACATTCTGCATTTTGGTTGTTCTCAGGAAATGTTGGAGAAGCAAGTTATGGGAAGATTTCTACTAAGAGTTCAAGAGGCAGGTCACCACCGGACCACACTGCTTTTTGTCACAGATAATGAGAAGGTGGTATTGCCTTTTTGGTATGGTGAATGGTTATTATACACTATAACACTACATCTTTGTCTCCATGTGTTTTTCAGGCTGACACCAACTACCTTGCCCCTCAGACGAGTGAACTTGTAGTATCAAGCACACCAAAGAAGTTACTTTCAGGATATCCTGACTGAACTTGAGGTAATGTATTGACATTATCCAGTTGCCTACTAAACAATATAGCACATTATAGTTATTAAATAATAGCCACAGGTCTGAGGGGAATGTCCCTTTTTAAGCTTTTTGTCACACTGTAAAGACTAAATAAAAACAAAACATTCTGATACAAAACTAATCATGAGTCATGCTTTTCTCCCAAGATAACCAGCCAGCCAGCAGAGATGACCAGCTGACTGTCCTGAAGGTCATGCAGTGGTTCACAGGAGTCACATCGGTACCTCCTACTATCAGAAAGATGATGGTTCAAAATGAGTCTGTTTTTCTGTTGTGAGTGCATGTTCACACACTAACATTTCCAACTGCTCACCTCTGCACTTATGAAGAGTTCGTACTAAACTTGACAACTGCAATAACGTCTGGCAAAGAATCACATATGATCTGAAAAGATTTGTAGTTTTGTATTTAGGTCACAGCTCTTTACTTCAAACTTTGTGTAATTCTGTTATACACAAATTTAACCTGTTATTGTATTGAGCTTGAGTAGTTGTTTATTGTATAATAAAGCTTGTAAAATAACTGTCATGCTGTTACTCCACAACTACTGTAATAGTGTTTCACCAGTTTATTTTTCAGGGTGTGTGCTTATGTTTATGTTTGCTCAATAAACTCAATATTTCAGTCTCCCATGAGTACATTTATTGAAATGATCAACAATAAACTTGGCCAGTAATAGTTATAATTAAATAACAGCTGAAAAGATAAATATGGACAATATCTAAAGTTAAATTCTTGGGTTTTACAAATCTGTCTAAACCTTTATATTAAAAATCACTTATTAGGCCTTAAAATGAAACATTTGGCATCTTTGAGTATGAACATAGTTTAGAACAGAGGTATGGTCCATGATCATCTGATGGTACATTTGGATTGATGGTTGCTCTGCTGTGTGAGAGGACAGGTGGGACCACAATTCCTGGAAGTTCTTCACCCCATCTCCCAGAGTTGGTTTGACATCAAGTTCTGCTGTTTGGAGGGGATGATTATTCCACCAATAAAGCTGCACAGTTCTGACTGTAGCTGGGGTAGGAACATACACTAAGCTGCAAAAAGGTGAATGGACCAAATGTTTTTTGGTCTTTGCGGAAGCCAGGCGGAGTCCAGACCGCATCTGTACTCGATGTGAATCAGATGTAATTTGGCATTGGCAGATGCAAGTCCCTTAGCCAATCTGGCACCTTGAGCACATCTGGTGCGTTCACCGTCACTGACTAATAAAACTTTTCTAAAACATAGTAGTAAACATTAGTATATCTTACCTGTTTAATATACAATGGTAGTAAGTAAGTAAGTAAGTAAGTAAGTAAGTAAGTAAGTAAATGTTATTTGTATAGCACTTATCACAGAAAAAGAATCACAAAGTGCTTCACAAAGATCAACAAAGCAAAAGATAAAGTCATCATAACATTATCTTAAAACAAAACAACAGAATATCATAAAATCATTAAACAGAAAGTCATAAAATTATAAAAATTATAAAACAAATGAAAGATGATTATAAATACTAGTTTAAAAAAACGAATAAAACTTAAGAAATTTAAGTAAAAGCAGTTTTAAACAAAAGGGTCTTCAGCTGCTTTCTAAAGGTGTCCAGACTGTCAATAACACGTAAGGATAAAGGAAGTTCATTCCAAAGTCGGGGTGCAACAGCCTGGAAAGATCGATCACCTCGACTTTTATATCTGGTCTTTGGAACTTCTAGGAGGTTCTGGTTTGTGGACCTGAGGGCTCGGGTTGAAGCATAAGGCTTTAACGGTTCCGTAATATAAGGAGGAGCTTGGCCATGTAGAGCCCTGTATGTTATAGTAAGGATCCTAAATTGAATTCTAAAGTTAATGGGTAACCAGTTATCAGACAGGTTTAATTGATTTCATGCCAGGCCCAATAAAAAAAGTGTTCCTTTAATTTTTGTGAGCAGTGTATAATAAAAACAGGAGTGGACCTAAAACAAAGCCTTGCGGTACCCCACAGAACAGGTTGGTGGAATCTGACATGATTTGGTTTATACAGACACTGAAACTTCTGTTAGAAAGGTACGATCTGAACCAGTCTAGAACAGTTCCAGAGATTCCCACCAATCCATGAAGTCTGTTAATTAAGGTGCTGTGATCAACAGTGTCAAAAGCTGCAGAAAGATCCAACAATACTAAGACTGTAAATTCCCCATTGTCTGCAGCCATCATGATGTCACTGGAAACTTTAATCAAAGCTGAATGATTTTTACGAAAACCAGATTGGAATTTATCAAAGTTGTTGTGAATTTCCAGAAAAGTAATCAGTTGATCGGCCACAACTTTTTCTAAGATTTTAGAGATAAAGGGCAATTTAGAAATGGGTCTGTAATTATTAGGCTGAGAGGAGTCCAAACTGTTTTTTTTCAGGATCGGTTCAACAACAGCATGTTTGAAAACAGAAGGTACAGAGCCAGATTGGAGAGATAGATTAATAAAATCCACAATGCATGGGCCAATTTGGTCAAAGACCTTAAGAAGCAAAGTGGTTGGGAGAAAATCAACAGGGCAGGAAGTTGGTTTCATGTTTTTCTGAATGAGACAGATGTCCTGGAAATTTACAGGAGTAAAAAAGGACCATGATTGGGAGGGAGGTGATTTACTAAATTCTATCATCGGTGTGTACCTATTAAAGTAGAACTCCGGATAATTTTTTATCTGACGGCACCGTCTAGTGGCTGACAAATGTATCGCACTAAGCCGTGGTTTCCACTTCCGTATTTACAGCCGAACGCAACGTCTCCCATTCATGAATGCACTCCTCTAGCCGACAAACAGCTAAAGCACGTTGTTTTACAATTATTATGCTCATGTTATGTTGTGTATTCATATATTTATATTTTAAAGACTTACTTGTCCATGTAAGACCTTGGCATTGGAGTGCGAGTGTTCAGGTGGTACAGGGTTCAAACCCAGAACATGGTAATTTTAGGCGTTGTGTGAATTCTGGACAACATGAAATGCTCAAAAACCAAGTAGTAAGTGTCTGCTTGTCTAGTTTGCCCTGTAAGTTACTGGGTTGGCATGCTGATGGTTCTGGGTTCAAAACAAACAATGTCTTTTAGACTTTGTGTGAATTCTTGACAGTAAGAAATGCTCTAAAAATCTATGGCACGATTTCAACCAGCATAACCCCCCACATTTATCTCTCAGAAACTCAGGGAGGGAATCAGGCCCCCTCCCCGACCCCTTTCAGAGTTGTCACACTGATCCAGGTCTGGTAGTCACAAGCGGGATTTGAACCAGTTGCTGCACCACTGGCGACTTACGAACGCGAACAATCCCACTGCACCACCAGAACCCTTCACACTTAAACATGTTCTGGTGGGACATTTGAACTTGTCGTTTTTAGCTTTTGTACTTAAAAACTTGTTCAGTCATAAGGTTTGGACTCTCAATTTCCACAACACAATTATTTCTCTGGGGATTGAACCTTGAACCACTCACACTCCAAGCCAAGGCCTTACAGATTGAGCTACACAAGAATGCAAGAGCTTAGATCTTTAGAGCATTTCTTGCTGTCCAGAATTCACACAAAGCCTAAAATTGCCATGTTCTGGGTTTGAACCCTGAACCACCTGAACACTCGCATTCCAAGCCAAGGCCTTACAGACCAAGCTACACAAGAACGCGAGTGCCTAGATTTTTAGAGCATTTCTTGCTGTCAAGAATTCACACAAAGTCTAAAAGATATTGTTTGTTTTGAACCCAGAACCATCAGCATGCCAACTCAGTAACTTACAGGGCAAACTAGACAAGCAGACACTTACTACTTGGTTTTTGAGCATTTCATGTTGTCCAGAATTCACACAAAGCCTAAAATTGCCATGTTCTGGGTTTGAACCCTGTACCACCTGAACACTCGCATTCCAAGCCAAGGCCTTACAGACCGAGCTACACAAGAACGCGAGTGCTTAGATTTTTAGAGCATTTCTTGCTGTCAAGAATTCACACAAAGTCTAAAAGACATTGTTTTGAACCCAGAACCATTAGCATGCCAACCCAGTAACTTACAGGGCAAACTAGACAAGCAGACACTTGCTACTTGTTTTTTGAGCATTTCATGTTGTCCAGAATTCACACAAAGCCTAAAATTGCTATGATCTGGGTTTGAACCCTGAACCACCTGCACACCAAGCCAATGCCCCAACAGAACAAGCTACGCAAGTAGATTATACTCATTTGCTTTTTTAGACCATTTCATGTGGTCCAGAAATTCACACAAAGTCTAAAAGTCATTGTTTGTCCAGGTATTGAACTCTGAACCACCTGCATACAAACCCACTGCCCTACAGACTGAGCTACCACACACAGACAATGACTCAATGTGTCCTGAAGATTTTAAACAAAAATAATTGTGATCTCAGTACCCCATTTGTGGTTTGCTGGTAGAATTTATGGACTTCCAAAAACTAATTTTAAAATTCAGTACTTCAACTACCCAGTTTTTAATCACTTGGGATAACCATGTTAAATTACTCTTCGTTGAACCTTTGCACTCTTTTCCCCAATTCTAAAAACTCAGAAATTTGAAACTTTTTCCAAGACCCACAACCTGAACCTGAAGTACTTTAATCTCGTAAAGTTTGTCATAAAGTTCCTTCTGTCGCTGCTTCAGAAATGTCAAGTCCTTGTAAACATATTCTTAAAAGTCTTACCGATACTGACTCTTGACTTTCATGCGAGACACTTGTGTTTTCTAGCTTCTCACATTTTAGAAAGAGATTAAATCAAGCTGTTGGATTTGATTCTTCACACCCAAGTTCTCCAACTCTTTTTCTTACTGCTTGAGCTACCCACCTCAAACACA
>SSNS01000413.1:441756-498254 GCA_006937985.1 Aphyosemion australe | reverse complement strand
CATACCATACCATACCATACCATTTTATTTCTAAAGCACATTTAAAAACACAGCATGGCAGCTGACCAAAGTGCTGTACAAGTACAAAATTAAAAACACAGTAAATAAAAACAACAGGCGCAACAATAAAAAACACAACACAGTAAAACTAAAAGACATCAACAATGGGAAAAAGCCATGTCATAAAAATATGTCTTTAAAGCTGATTTAAAATGAGAGAGTGAGGGAGCCTGCCTGACTGAGAGGGGGAGTGAATTCCAGAGAGTGGGGGCAGCAGACATAAAAGCCCGCTCACCCCGTGATTTATATCTCATTGGTGGGACACAAAGCAACAGACGGTCAGCTGACCTCAAAGCCCGGGTTGGCACGTAGGGTTTAATTAACTCAGAAAGATATGCTGGGGCAGAACTGTTCAAAATCTTAAAAACAAAGGTCAGGATCTTGAATTTAATACGAAAAGTTACTGGTAACCAGTGCAGACGTGCCAAGACAGGAGTAATGTGAGTGCGTCTGTTAGTATTAGTTAAAAACCTGGCTGCAGCGTTCTGAACTACCTGCACGTAGTCGACGTGCCTACGTAATAGGGTCTAAGGTTATCTGCACGTTATGTTTTAAAACATGACGTGTTTAAATAACTGTCTTTAATATTGTGTTTTACAACATTAAGCATTGATTAATTACTTTATTTTTAGTGTGCATATCTATATAATATATATATATATTTGATGAACCCGCCCCAAACCGCACTGCACTAAAGTAATAATTTATTGACCCGACCCAACCCGGGCGCCAATGGGAGAAAATCTGGCTCACTCCTCCTTCTGAGGCTCGTAGCGCCCGAACCGTGACAGATACAGCTAAACCAAAGACGTCCCATCGAACCTGACAAACAAATTTACAGTTTTTGGAAAAATTATGAATGAACTCTAAAAGATGTCGTCGTAGCAGAATTTTGTTTAGAGAAATTCATCGGTTACTGCAGAAAACACTCATCTGCAGCACCAAACGTCAGATTGGAGGCCTCGAACCGCTAATTAACGCTACGACCACAACTATTCGAAATGTCTGGACTGGAAAGATTTCAGAAAAGTGGTTAAAGTCTGAACTAATTTACGCTACGACCACAACTCTTGGAGTACGTCCATAAATTTTACATCAAAATGGAGGATTTTTTGTCAGCTTTTATCCAGTGCAAGTCTCATTTCCATCGGTTCTCTCAGGACACTGCCTGAAGTGCAGCAAAGTCGCTCTGCAGCCCTATTCTTTTGAATGGGTGGAGGAGGAGAAATTTCTGAACTTTTCTAAATCGTACCTCAGGTTTAACCTGTGATTTTAGAAAAACCATAAAAGATATCAAGAAGCTGAATAATCAGATAAGAGCTGAAAGTGTTCTAAGTTTGTTAAAAGTTAATTAATAATTATGAGATAGCTAAGACATAATAATGAGACATCCATCCATCCATCCATCCATTTTCTCCCGCTTATCCGGAGTCGGGTCGCGGGGGCAGCAGCTTAAGGAGGGAAGCCCAGACCTCCCCCCCCCCAATAATAATTATGATAATAATAATGAGACACTATCTCATAATTATGAGATAGGATCTCATAATGAGATAGCTAAGTCATAATTATGAGATAATATATTTTTTTAACTGAGTGGCTGGAATGGGCTTCCATATCAATTTAAAATAGACTAAATATAAAAAAATAATATAATTGGATTTAAAAGGAAATTTAAATATTGTTATCTAAATTCTAATACATCAATAAAAAGGTCACATTAAATGTTGACATTTATGTTTCTAAATTAGTCACACTGTGACTAGTTTATTTGTTTATTAGTTCAATTAGTCTGTGACTTCACAGACTAATTGAACTAATAAACTAATACACAAAAGACCCAGACACTAAAAATGATCAAACTCCAATTTGCACATCAGATAGTTTTAGTTTGTGCAAATGAGTCTCATGTTTCAACTTATATTTAGAAACAAAGAAACTTTTACTTTTAGAAACCATGAAAACCAGTTTCCTGAGTTCCAAATCATTCATAAAGCTTTGTTAAAGCAGAGGTGACGCATCCCAGCTGTAACATACTCTTTTCTACACGCTGTTTCCAAGGAGCCAGACTTTATTGTAATCGTAAAAATTAAGTTAACTTTAGAAAATTACAAGAAATTCATGCTCTTTTGAGGCAAAGTACAGAAAAAAGGGAGATTTGAATATTTTTGTACTTTACTGTGGTGTTTTTATCTATTCATTATTTAGTGTTTTCATTCATTTTTATGTTTAAATGCCATTTATTTTAATTTTTGGCACAATATACTGTTTGGATTGGCCGGTAGAATGAAAGACAGTGAATGTTGGGAATCCCCACTTTCAGCTTCTTAGCTGTGATTTCCCCCTGAGTTCTCCCTGCTTGACACAAAGGTGACAACAGTAGGGGGCAGATGAGAGAAAGCTTTTCACTGTGCTGGCCTAAAAGTGGCTTTGCTCTGGTTTTAAACAGCTTCTGATCACAAAAGCTGCTGTTCGGTTTTGTTTATGGAGGCAAAAAATGTTTAGTTCATATCTTAGTCCTCCAGGAAAGACATGACTCAAGGAAAATGTTTTGTTTTATGGTCACGTGGTATTGGAAACTGCAAACAAAGCCACTTCCTGGTTCTTTTTAGGTCTGCTAGACACGTGAAGTTCATTATCAAAAGATATCCTGGAGCAAAATTCCAGAGTGGGAAAGTTGTTTTGTGCTTCTAGCTGGATAAAAATCCCCAAACACACACTGATTTATAGAAAACAGCTGAAACAAACTCCACAGACAAGTCATGGAGTTTCTATTTTAGTCTGCAGTGACAGGAAGTAATTGGGCAAACGTCTTTAAGGCTTGTGTAACATTCCACAAGTTATTTTAATCTCTGTTTCATTTTCATCTAAAAACACACGGGTGGCAGCTTGTTTTGGACTCTTCCTGACAGGTAAAGGTGTGGCTGTTTACGCGACTCTGCATTATAAACACCCACCACTTCCTGTTGCTTCTAAGGCTCGAGGAGTATCTATATGTCCCATGTAAATGCAGAATACGCCGGAACTGCAGGGGGGCTTTTAAGAAGTAAAGATTGAGAGATAAAAGAGAGCAATGAACCAAGATCGAAGCTGTAATATTCCCTGCAGAAATCCCCTTCATAAACACCAAAGGTTTCAAATTAATTGCAGCTGCTCATTGTTTTCACATTTTGCTCTGATGAGATAAGAGCCGGTTATTTCACATTCCTATGTTATCAAAAACACTCCTGATGGAGCTGGTGACCACATTTTCAATCACAACATAACATTTCAGGACATTTTGACACGTTTGCAGAAATGATTAAACAGGAAGTGAATATTTTTGTGTTTGGATGATTCTCCTCTTCCCTTAGTGGCTTCCCTGTGAGGCCTTTATCTTCTGGAGCTGTCTAAGAGCCCCGAATGCTACCTCCAGTGACTTTGAAAAGGGAAGTGTCCTATTAGAACATGTTTCACTTCCTTATTCCTGACACACTCAGCCGGGCCAGGTCGTATGTGCGTGTGAGCTTTATTCCTCAAGGTAACTCTCTGGTCGGAGTGTAGTCAGAACATAATGATGCAAAATTACAATTATTCCTCCTGAGGTGGAAAATAAGAGGCTTTCTCTGCATTTGCACTAAAGTGACATTTAAAAAAATACTCTGAGGCTTGATTTTTACTTGTAAAAAAGAACCTGCACCAACATGAAGCACCTATTTGAGAAAGAGGAAACAGTGCCTGGTTAGGATCAAGTATCAAAATCTAAGTGGTTTTAGTGATGTTGACTAAAATGTCTCACGCATGTCTCACCGATTCATCTAGTCAGTCTCATGACACGAGTCCACACCTGCAGGACTCTGGAAGTTTCTAAAAGCACACAAATATCTCAGATTAACTGGAAATAGGTGGTTTCATGAGGTGCTATTTAAGAGAGATGTAAAAGTACATCAAAGGAAATTAATGCACAATCAGTTATTAGGTAGATCATTGTGTGCTAAACTTACAGAACCGAATTGGAAAGGTTAAGACTTTGTTGTTTTGGTAAATTTGAGCTTAAATGAATAAACAGCAGCCAAAGATCTCATAATAATAAAGGAAATTCCAGATAAAGATGCATCAAAAACAATAAGACAAAGCTCAGGGTTGATGATGACATGGGGAGTGATGCAAGAATGCAATAAAAGTGATGAAAAACAACCAGAAAAGGACTCTCGGTTTTCCTGTAACAGGAAGTAAGGCAAGTTTCCTGAGAATGGGCTTCATTTATTCCCCGGGAGTGACTCAAACGCCGGTGTGTTGCAGAAAAACCGGAACAAACAGTCTGATTGTGAATGAATGAAACGCACCCACATCTTGAGGGAGTGGAGCCTGCGGTGGAGGAGGAGGAGGAGTCTGAAGCAGCTCTTGATGTCACAGATGGGTGTTATAAAAACCAGAGACAAGCTCAGCTTCTGGGAGGTATTTATTTCCCTGCCACGCAATGCAAAGGTATGACGGGTTTTACTGGTATTGACTTAATCAGATAAATGTCACTGCAGTGTAAACACTTCTTGGCTTGATTTTTATTCTAACCACCTGGACCTGACATGTTTGCTCCCAGCACACCGAAACCTCAGTTTGCCAGCTGGCTGATCGAGCAGGTGCAGACGGGCCAGTACACCGGGCTGAGCTACGTGGACCAAAACAAGTTCAGAGTCCCCTGGAAGCACAACTCCAGAAAGGACTGCAATGACGAGGACAGTAAAATATTCCGGGTGAGTGTTTAATGACCTGCTGATCTTCTAGTGTGTTTTATTGCATAGCTTTATTGCTTTATGTCCCCACCGTCTTTCCTTTTGTTCATTTCTCCTCAGCTGTCACCACCTAATTAATTAATGACGTAAAGAATTCATTTGTATTTTGTTCTGGGCTTTTGTACTCTACTTAGTCATGACTGTTGTTGGGCTTTGGCAAAATATGAATCATTCCAATCATGGTGGCAATAATGATTGGTGGGTAATAATATTAATAATTATTATTATTATTACAAAAGTAGTGGTAGTTACAGTAGTAATAGTAATAGAAATAGAAGTAGTAGCAATAGTAGTAGTAGTAGTAGTATAACTACTACTACTATTTCTACTACTAATACTATTGTTATTACTACTACTATTACTACTACTACTACTACTAGTATTACTATTTGTCCTAGTACTACTAGTACTATTACAACAACTACTCCAACTACTATTACTACTACTACTACCACTACAAGAAATAGTAATAGTAGTAGTAGTAGTTGTTGTTGTTGATGATTTTTGTAGTAGTGATAATAATAATAGTAGTCATAGTAGTAATAGTAATAGTAGTAATAGTAACATAAGTATTAGCAGAAGTAGAAATAGAAGTAGTAGTAGTAGTTTTTGTTGTAGTAATAGTAGTAATAATAACAGAAGTGGTAGTTATTGTTGATGTAGTAATAGTAGTAGTCGTAGTAGTAAGAGTAACAATATCATGAGTAGTAGAAGTAGTAGTAGTAGTTAAAGTAGTAGTAGAAATAATAGTAGTAATAGATACTAAATAAATAACAATAAATAATAATAATAATCATAATAATTATATAATTATAAATAATAATACTAATAATCATAAAATAATAAACAATCCCACATTGTATTTTTGAAGCAATACATTATGGGAAACTCCTCTACTGTCCAAGCTCTTACATTGTTATTTCTGATACATTTAAGTCATTTAAAATAAAACGTCATAGATTATTTAACCATTTTTATATTTGCATTTCCACTGAGTTTGTTTATTTTCTAAATCAGATTGTTACTTTTTTCAAACTCAAACTCAGAAAGTATAACGTTAAGGTGAAATTTTTCATTTCAAATAACCAATTCCACAAAAACAGAAAGTATTTGGGTTTGGCTTTCTTGTCACCTTGAGCTCATGCTGCTGTGGTCTACAGGCCTGGGCAGTGGCAAGTGGAAAAATCAACGAGTTCCCCAACGACAAGGCGAGGTGGAAAACCAACTTCCGCTGTGCTCTGAACAACCTCACCATGCGCTTCAAGATGATCAAAGATAACTCCAAGAATCCAGACGACCCCCATAAGATCTACGAGATTGTCAACACTGAGTGTGAGGCAGTTGATCCAGCTCAGCAGATATGGGAATCTTTTTGAGTTTGGGGGAAAAAATCCATAATGATCCTTTTTTTTTAAAATTGCAGACAACATTGAAGGTCTTCCGACACAAGACTCCGGCTCTGATATGACTCCAGAGATCTACAGCCCTTCCAAGGAGTACTTCCTCTCAGGAAACGAGGTGCGGTTTAAGGAACTTTCACTTCAGTTAGATGGTTGGATATCTACTCCAATGCTCACGCTTTTTCCTCTTTCCATGCAGCATAATCTACTTAATGACTTCATGGCTTTGGATCTTGGTACCCAACCAACAGGTTTGATTGATACTAAAAAATACATTTTTTATGATGTTTGTGGTTTATTATAAAGCTAAGAAGCTCATTTTGAATTTTGATGTGATACAGGTGAGCAGCTGTGGGTGCAGAATTGTGTCCAGCATGACCCCGCTGCTCTTGGAAGCTATCCGGCTGCAGCTGAGACCCTCCCGCCGCTTTTACTAGACGATCAGCAAATCTACAACGACAGTACGTTCAGTCAAAGAGAATCAAGTTGTGAAAAATGATCCTTTAAATATGCTCACCTTCTCCTGACAGTAAACCACGCCCCCGTCCTCGGTTCACCTCAGCAGCCCAGTCTGTATGACTTTGAGGTCTCCATCTACTACAGGAAAAAAGAAATGCTGAAGACAACGGTGCAAACCAACCGTCTTCAGCTCCACTACCACAGCGAAGTACCGGGGTTACATTCCATCTGCTTTCCTTCTACTGAGGGTCTGCTGGACCACAAGCAGGTACAACCCAAGCATGGAAGACCTTCTTGTTTCCGTTTGCATCCTCTGTGCTGTAATCTATTCATATCTTTTAAATCACAGGTCGAATACACTAATCGCATCCTTAACAGCATCCAGCGTGGTCTTTTCCTGGAGGTGCAAAACGAAGGTATCTACGCTGTGCGGCAGGACAAATGCCACGTATTTGCCAGCACCAGTGACCCCAGCTTGGCTCAACTTAACCCACTTAAGTTACCCAAAAACACCATGGTGGAGCTCCTCAACTTTAACACATTTATTCACGGTAGGTTGGAATCTTTACCTTTTTTAAATCAAACCAACATCCAGTCTAAACAGAAACTAAAGGCCCACCTGTGTCTGTTTTTAGAGCTCAAACAGTTCAAGGAAAACAATGGCGGCTCTCCTGAATACACCATCAACATGTGCTTTGGAGAAAAGTTCCCTGATGGAAAACCGCTGGAAAAGAAGCTCATCACCGTGAAAGTAAAACTTCTCTTTACATTTTCCAACACGTCGCTGAATCTTCTCAGCTCCTGTTAACGTTAAAATCCTTCCTCCCTGCAGGTGGTGCCTCTGATCTGCAAACACTTCCACGACGTAGCCCAGGCGGAGGGGGCTTCGTCTCTCCACAGCACCAACGTCAGCCTACAGATTTCCCACAACAGCCTCTTTGATCTCATCAACTCGGTGTTTTCTCTGCCTGTGGCCGAAGATCCGTCACATCTGACTAACGCACCTTTCATTAGTCAGATGTGAAATCTGATTTCTCAGGTTAGAGTAGCTGAAGTGAGAAGGAACAGAACGAACTTTATGTTCATAATATTAAAGACAAACTGACGTTTATAACCACTACATGAGTAGAAACAGACTCCTCTACTAGCAAACTGTTACAACTTCTTATAGAATAAATGTTTAATAGTAACGATTTATCATCTGTTTGTTATAAGATAGTAAATCCTGTTAAGTTTTTATTATATATTTATTACTTGTAAAGATATATAATGATGTTGAAATATTTGTATATTGTATTGTTTAAATAAGCTTGAATGTTAACTTTATCACCATTGTAACCAATATAAGCCTGATAGGTGTTGGGAGATATGAAATTATCTAATAAATATATTTAAAACTCATGTAAAAGATTTTCATTTACAGTGTAAGAAATGTAAATATTGAAAACTGCCTCAAAAGCCCCCCCCAATATCATAAATCTCCTATTTGGGGATGGTTTTAGCATATTTCAGGCATTTGAAAATCCTCACAAAAAAGCAACTAAGGATGTATTCATCACTTTCTTTGCTTATTTAATAAGATAATGCTAATCAACCTGCATCCAAAGGGGTTCGAATGAAGGCAACTGGACTTCTTTGGTTTCTTGAAGACATCTCGCTTCTCATCCGAGGAGCTTTGTCAATTCTGACTGGAATATTGGAGAGTCAGGCTTTTAAACTTATAAATTCATAGGCAGTTTCTGCTCGTTATGCAACAACAGACAGCTTCAACTTGTAGTCAGAATTGACAAAGCGCCTCAGATGAGAAGCGAAACGTCTTCAAGAAACCAAAGAAGTCCAGTTGCCTTCACTCGAACCCCCTCTGGGTGACCTGGATGACTCAGAACCTTCACCAGCAAACCAAACTGCATGATAACGGCATGCTTCTGCACTAATCTGAGTTTCTTTGCTAAGAAATGCTAACGAGTTTGTTGTTTTGAGCAAGATGATGAAATATGACTCCAAAAAGAAGGAACTGTAATGGTGACGGTGGGTCAGGGGTTAGGAGTTTACCCTGTATCTGGTGGGTTGCTGGTTCGAGCCCAAGGCAGCCTCGCCTCTGTCAGCGTGCCCCAGGGCAGCTGTGGCTACAATGCACCTCCTCACCACCAGTGTGTGTGAATGTGAATAACTAAAGTGCTTTGGAGTCTCAGAAAGGTGTGCTACAAGTTCAGTTATTTATCATATATGAGTAAAAAAAAAGCATATAGTGATTCCTTTTATTTACAATAAGAGTCCCTTTATTAACATCACTTAGTGCATTATTAAGCATTAATAAACTATTAAACATATTATATAATGCGTTTCTAAACAGACACTCCCCCTGGCCCTTTGTCCTAACCTTTAGGACACTTAATAGTTAACAATAACGTTAATAAAGGAACCTTTTGTTTATTAACACTCAATAATGCACTAAGTAACGTTAATAAAGGGACCCTTATTGTAGAATGGTACCTTGAATTCTCACAATTCCTCTTATTTTAAGATCCCGAACCCAGCCGAAGGACAACTTGACACATTGTTTGTATTGAAAAAGGACAATTTACAATATTCATTCAGGTATTTTTATTTCCACTTCCTCTAAGAAACACCTGGCTTGTCACATCAAGTAAACACAGGAATAAACACCCTATAGTCCATCTTTACAGCAGGCTGTTAACTAATATGCATACAGTACATGATATTTTAGTTTGAGACAAGTCTTGGCCACGACTAAATGCTGCAGAGGTTAATATATTTAATGATGAAAAAACAAAAGGCCATTTTCTGCAGGAGAATTTTGTGATTCGACATGTTGCCTTTAAACTGATCTAACTGAGCCATAGCATACCAATAAAGTTGGCTAAGTATTAGTTCATTGAACGGAAAAAATGTTACTGAGCTAAAAATTGAAGCAGAAAAACAAAGAAAGCGTCTCGTCTCTTTAATCTAAAATAAATTCTGTATCAAACCTTTTCTCACAGCTGTTAAAAGTAAAGCAACCAGACAATTTACCTGCTTTTTCACTGATTTTTATACAAAAAAATAACCGCTGGTTCTCTAAAGTCCAGTTTTTACATTTCTGTTGACAAAAATCTATTTTTTCTGACTTTATGCCAAAGAAGACCCTCCAGAGAACAAGACAGCACCTGAAATCAAGGATGTAAATATTTGAAATCCACAAAAATGACAATAACTTGTTCTGTGTTCGGCTAAATTGAGCTAATTGGATTTTGACATCAGGAGTGGAAAAAAAAAAGAAACAGCCTCTGAAATAGAAAAACTGAAATCGATCAACATTATAAACAAAAAGTAGTTTAAGCCTAACGTTCACAACAGGCAACAAAGAAAACACAGATGTTTATATCAAATCTGGATTATTTACATGAACTCTAAAATCCTCCTACAAAAATTGCATATCGTCTTTCCTTAATGTGACCAACCCCGTGATTATGCATGTGGTGCACATAAATAACCCATCCCTCATATGATAACAAAAAAAAAACATATCAAGCATCTCACCAGTGATAATCATTAATAAATCTGTTTCCATGGAAGATTCTTTCAGTTATGCCTCTTTAAGACAAAATCTCCACGTTTCCGAGTCAAACACAAACAGACCAGTTTCTGGCAGTTACAGGTCAAGCAAAAAGACACAAATGGGTGGCATTCAAGTCGTTTTTCCAGATAATTTGTTGTCAAAATACTATTGAGATAGAAAATTCAACATAGTGAAACGATATTTTTCGTTGAACCGTTTTGTCTCGGTAAGCTTGAGATCCTCATGGACTCTCAGACATTTTCGTCGCCTCAGTCTGTTCCTCGGGTGCCTTTGAGTCGTCTCCTTTTTTATGTTTCCTAGCATGTTTGTATTTTTCCACGTACGCCTTGATGAGATTTCCCACTTTGACTGGATTGATTTCCCCACTTTTGCTGTGGCACACCTGCAGAGGCAGAGAAAAAGCACGAGGGTTTTATACAAAGTAAAACCGGAAACCAATGAAAGCTTTTCTTCATCCAAACTATTTCCGTTGATTCACCTTCTGAACAGCTTTGCGCAGAATCTCTTTGTACTCTTCTTTGTTGATGTCTCTCTTTTGGTAGAAAGGTTTGATCGCTAGCTTGACCTCTTCGACAGCTCTCTCCTGCATGTGCAGCTTTTTCAAATACTGCTGTTGAGAATAAAACACCACTTGTTTTAAAAACTTGAAAATAAATGTAGCATGGCTTTTCTTAATCCTAATTTAGAGGTTAAACCTATTAAATGCCATGTTTACCTTGTCTTTTCTGGAGAAATCGCCTTCCTCGGCTTCTCCTTGTCCAGTTGTGGAAAACTCCCCAGGCTGTAGGCCACCAGAACCTGAACTGGTGCTGAGGAAAGCAGCGCTTTTCTGGGAGGGATCACTAATCGCTCTGACAACATCCTGGAGAACCAGACTGAACTTAAACCAAAGCAGCTTGAAAACAATTCAAATTAAACAATTTGACTAAAGGTTTACAAGATGCTTGAATCCTAATCCAAAAACTATTCATTTAAAATCCATCTGACCAAGTTATTCTTACATAACAGATTCTTGTTAGTATAATGATGTAAGACATGCACGTGACTCATTTAAATCACTGGTCTTATGCATTTTATTAAAGGCAAATAAGATCTGATGATGAAATTCATTTTACGTGACTGATCTGCTCGGTTCTGCTTTCGTTTCATCTGAAAACTCTTCAGTATCAGTTTTAGTTTCTACCACGTGACTTCCACAGAACCAACTTGGTTCTTTTTGATAAACACTGCCCCCTTCAGCTTACTACTGGCACTACACGCCTTTCTAAATGCCTAAGATGGAATAGAAGAATGAGGTCAGCAACGTGTTGGTCATTCGCACCTGATTGGCTGTCTGGAATGCCAGAGAGGGTTTACGACATCCTTCCTGTTTCAGCTTCCGCTTATAAAGTGCCAGTTCTGTTCAAAAGAAGAAGATTTACATAAATAACATTTTTTTAATTCAGAGTAAAATAATCAACGGAAGAGAAACGGTTCAGCAGTAAAACGTACTGCTTGGTGACTTCTCCCGCTGAGGCCCCTCTGGCTCCTGGATGTTCCAGGTAACCCGTTTCACCTGATTCTTGGACTTTGATCCCACCACAGTCGGGACCTGCTCCTCCTCCACCTTGACCTCCACTGCTTCCTTCTCTTCCTTGACGGCTACGCCGCTCCCCTCAGTTTGCTCTGAGTTTACATAATCGAGGCTATCCAGCATCACGTCAACATTAAAATCGTCATCAGAGTCGGACGCTTCTTGTTTTACAGAAACGTCTGTTGAACAATCCGGGTTTTGTTTGCTAGGGTCTCCTAAAGCAGGCTGAGATGGTGCATCTGGGAGGAGGTCTGCTGTAGGTGAGGAGGTGGGAGGTAAGGGGCTTAACGGCACTGGATTGGGTTCTGGTTCCATCATTTCACCATATTCTGTCTTATTGGGATCCTCCATGACATCATCAATAATTTCACTGGTTACCAAGGAGGCTGTATCCGTTTCTTCTCTCTTGAATGCTTCAGAGGTGAAAGAATCCTGAAAAATATCCACAGGTGTTTCTATTTTATCTTCTTCTTCATTCTTTATTTCATCTGGACCATCTGTAGGGATGATTTGGCTCTCTGAATCGTAATCCATCTCTTCCTTTTTGACTTCAGAGAAAAAGGAGACGGACACCATCTCCTGTTTTTCCCCTTCAGCACATTTAGCATCTTCTGCGTTTCCAGGAACGCTTCTCTTCGTTTTAATTTCCTGTGAGCGAGCGGCGTCTTTAGAGGATGAACCACGTGTATCTGACGGTTTTTCTGAACTCTTGAACAATCCCTCTTCTTTCCTTCTCTCTCTAGATCTGGATCTGGTCCTCTGTTTCTTCCTGCTTTTAGGCGGCGACTCCACCTTGTCCCTAGATGAGCGAGACATCTGTTGTGGCCTGGAGAAATCTTTCCTCCTTTCCTTGGACCTAGAGCGCGACCTAGAGCGAGATCGACCACGCCTCTTGTCCTTAGACACTCGCCTTCTCTCCAAGTCCCTCTCTCTGTGGTCGCTTCTCTTCCTGCTCGGTTGTTGATGCTTCCTCCTTCTTGAACGTTCTCTGCTGCTAGAGCTTGAAGATGACCTAGAATGTAAAAAGCTAGATTAAAAATGACTCGTACTTTAAAAACACGCTCTTATAGAACCATACAAATTCCACTAATTGTCACATACCTGGATCGCCTTTTCCTTGGTTTGTCTGCAGATCGTGACCTGGATTGCCGCCTCCTCCTCCGAGTGCAATCAGGAGAGCTGGACTGAGAGCTGTCCGAGGTTGAACGCACCCTTCTTCTTTCTCTCGATCGTGACCGCCTGGAGTTCCTGTCTTTGTCCCTTTCTTTCTTTTTGTCTCCTTTATCTGAGCCATGATGATCTTCTCTTCTGCCCGCGTCTGTCTCTAAATGACCAGACTGTTGCTCTTTGGAAGTTTTGTACGTTGGCTTCTTATGACCTGAATCTTGTAATGGATGCTTGGAACAGGATGCAGATTCTGACTTTGTTTCTTCTTTTTGCTTCTTCTTGGTGGTTGTAGAAGTGGATGCTGAGGAATCATCCCGGTATTTAAAAGGAGATCTGAGATGTTCGGCACGCTCGTCTTCAACCTTTTGCTCCGTGCCTGACTGATCAAAGCTTGGACGAGCAGGTGCTGCGGCGTCCTTTTTCACCTCACGCTCATTCTTAACTCTACCATCATACCTTTCAGATTCATTCCCGTCAGACTCGTCTGAACTTGGTTCTTTCTTAAATTTATTGTAAAAGAAAACAGTCTCAGTGTTTACGTCTGCTAATTCAGATTCTTGTTTTATTTTGACACAATCGTCCGAGAATCCTCTCTCTTGTGATGCAGAATCCCGAGCACAACCAGGTTCTTCCTGTGAATCTTCAGCCTCCTGTGTTTCAGTTTTCAGCTGAACCGGATCCACCTCGCTTAAAATCGACCCGTTGCTGTTCTCTAAAACAGAAGATTTCCTTTCAGGTGTGGCACTCCGAGGGCTGCGGTTCAAGCACGGGCTCTCTTCTTCGTCGCCCGAGTGACTCGACTCTGATAGCGTAGGATTAAAGGGGTCGTATATATTATTATCATCCGAGTCCTCGCTGAATATGTTACGGAATGCTAACAGCTTTTGTTTGTCCTTGTGTAATCGTTTCTTCTTTGCTTCCTGCTCTTCCTCTTTCCATTGTTCCCAAACGTTGCTCCCAGAAGAAGAAGATGGTGTCACGTTCAGACGTCTTGTATGCCAGGAATTGCCACTGGAATTAATACGGAAACTCACTGATGAAGATGAGGAAAACGAGGCATGTCGTGATTGGCTGGCAGATGTTCCAGATGAAGAGGAGGAAGAGGAGGGGGAGGAGAAAGAATTGGAGAAGGCTGCTGATGATGAGCTTGACCTTTCAGGCCTGCTCTTCTGAGAATGACCACCAGCGTGACCCTTTTGCTGATCTACACTTTTTTGCTTTCCTTTATCCCCGGAGAGACTGATCATGCTACCGTCAGGCAATCCGGAGCCATTACTAGTACTTCCTTTGTTACTACCAACTCTATCACTACCACGACCATGACTAGCCCCATTGCTTGTGATGCTGCTACTCTCTCTTTTTATTTTTGGTATCCTAGGAAGCACAGACACATCCACCCACATGGGTTTCACCGGGGCTTTTTTAGTTTGGGACTGTGACGGAGCTAGTTTGAAGTTGGAGTCCTGGGTGGGTTGGATGGATGAGGAGACTCCAACTTCACTGGTCTCCCGGTGACGAGGAGACAGGATCGGGATGTTTGGACGAAGAGGAGGAAAACTTGGATTTCCTCTAGGTGGTAAATTAGGATGAGGAGTTGGCTGGATGTGGTTGGATGAGGAGGGTAAACGGGAAGAGTTCTGGGACAAAGTTCCATTTGGAGAGGTATGGGAAGATCCTAGAAGAGTTTCATTGTGGTGGAAAGATGAAAAACCTGGGCTGACGGGGGTGTTGGCTTCTCCTGAACTGCTGCTTCTCCTGCTGCATGGCATTGGTGGATTAGGAACCGCTGAAAAAAAACAAAGTAGTAATTTCTAATGTACTGTAATTTTGTTTGTTTTGACTTAATTAAAGAACTCTTATTGTGTAGCTGCACAGAGGTACATATAAATGTTCCTGTTAGTTGCATTTTTAAAAATGCACCAGATGCACTTACTTGGCTTTGCAGTTTTAAGTGAACCATCCCGATTGATAACAACATCAGAACTGTCCATCAAGAGCATGCTCTGTCCAGACAGGATGCTGCCCAGCAGGTCAGGAACAGGAGCTGCCTCCACAACGCCCGCTGAGTGTGGGACGCCCACACTTCTCCTACTACGACACGATAAAAAGAAATGAATAAGACATTTAAAGTGTACAAAGGTTTCATTGTTGGCTTTTTACTCAGTGGTTGAACGTATACATAGTTTTTCATCAGTTAAAAATAAAAAATCCTACACAATTTACCTTTAAAAAAATCCAATTCTAATTTTATTTTGAAAAGCATTTGTAAAACTCATTATAGATCATAATAAAAAAGCGTGTTACCTGGAGAGGCTTGCAGTAACCGGTCGAGCCACTGGCTGATGGGAACGAAGGGCAGAGCGAGAGATTCCTCGCCTCTTAGCCTCCAACAGCGACGTAACGTGGGCTTCCTGCTCCTCCTCCTCACTGGTCAAAGGTACACCATAAACCAAAATGATAAACAATAATAGTAAATATTTGACATGACATGCATATCTCGCTCTCTCAATCTCTCGACACTTGTGCTTTTATGTATAAAAACAATGGCTCGCATCAGTACTGTGTGACACCCCCCCCCTCCCAAAAAAAAAAAAAACACAAACCAATATTGTTTTGCAGATTAAAATGTCAAATAAACCAAAGATACTTCAGATGATCTAACAGTATTAGTTTTCCTTACTGATCCACAAACGGATCCAGGTCGAATGGATCTCCATAGATGGAGAGGGACGCGGCACCGATGTCGGCACGCATGCTGCTCAGCGTGTGCTCTGACGGACGGTAAACAGTCGGGAGGGAGGAGCTCTTCTTGTCCTTAACAATCCCAAGATTATTTGCGATACGGCTTCTAGGAGTGACTGTCTTTTTCAAAATCTACAGAAAGAAAATCACATAAGAACAGAAAAAATCTAACTATGGTGGTAGTCGTTTAGAAATTGTTGCATTAGATGTTGAATTTTGAGACACTCACGAGTTTTTTCCTGGATTTGTTCCTCCGTGCTCTCCGTCTCCTCCTCTTGGCCCCTGTGCTTCCCTCTTTGTTACCTTTACCAGATGACGCGTTCTTACTTTTCCCTTTCCTGCGTTTCCCTGTTCAGTCAAACGACATCACAAACCAATCACGACTCTTGTATTTTCTTCTCTGATGCTACGATTGCTTTTGTGTGTTCTTACGTGTTCTGCGTCTGCGGCTTGATGGGGCCCGAGGCGTGATGTCCCGTACGTACACAGCCGTGTTGAGCCCGGCAACGACCGCGTTAATAGTTTCGTCAAGCCAAGTAGACTGAATCAGATATGTTGGAGCCAACTACAAAAGAAATCACTGCATCACTCTGCTGCTTTGCTTTCACACACTTCTGCTGTGCGAGCACGGCTCCAGCCCATGCTTAAAACACACAACAGGGTCAGTATCACCAGTTAGTTTGCAAACTTTCTACGTTCAGGACTTTAAAATCCAACAAAGCGTGTGTTGCTGTGGAGGAGGGTTAGGAAATAAGCCAAGACTGAAGCATCAGGCCTCATGCCAAACCTCCGACGTGCGTGCCTGCGTGATTCGATGTCGGTTGACACTGGCGCGAACCCGCTCGCTCTGCTGGGTGCGGGCGATAGCTCTGGTGGGACCTGCAGCACGAGGCTGGGACCGACTGGTGGCAGGACGTGCAGGAGAGGAGAGACTGTCTACATCACTAACTTCCTCAGCTGATCCTCCTGAGGCAGAAACACATTGATGCACTGTAATTAAGCACTTAATGGGAATAAACGCAACATCTTACTTCATAAAAACAATAAAAATATGTAGCTAATTAATATTTAAGAAGTTTTTTTTTTATTCATGTTTCTATTCTGTAAGTTGAGAGGATTTTACTAATCCATATTAGCAGTGATGCTAATTTCAAAATATTTATGACACAAATGGAGCCAATCCCTATGGCAAACACCTCTAACTGAGCCTTTCCACCAGATGTGTAGGCGTCACGTAACGTCTGTAAAGCGTACGCAGCAATTAGCCACCGTTGTAGTGGATGGATGCGTTTTTCAGCAGCCCTGAAGCATCATCACTCCGCTAAATTTACACTGTGACTTGATTTTTTGTGCTACACTTCCAAACTATGTAAAACATCTGGAAACTTTCAAAATAAAAGTCAAGTGCTGATTTTCAGTTGCTTATCTAGTAAAAAAAAAGTACATTACCTGTGACGCCTCGTATGCAAGTTTTAACAAAACTTTTTAACAGACCTTTTTGAATACATGCTGCCATCTTTCTCTTTGTTATTGCATGAACTTCCGAAATCACGCGCTTTTTTCCGGTTATTTCGTGACCTCGTGAGACCTCACGTCTGAAATGCTCCCAGTAGGAAGGAAGGAACTTTAACTATCTATGGCAATTTTATTTCCAGTTAAGTCCTTTTAAATCCTTATAAATAACTCGAGAATAACAAAGATAATAACTAAAAGAATAAAAAGATATAAAATACTTACTTGAGTGACGGTTATTGGCTTCACATTCAGGACAAAACCATTCCTCCACAGGAACAGAGTCAAGAGGAGGTGTGAGGCACTCCATGTGATACCTGTAAAAATTAAAGCCTCAGCTCAAAACAAGTTTTAGGATGGCAATAAAAGAAGAATTGACGTGACTTTTAAGTTGTATTAGTTATAAAATGTCCGTCTCACCCTGCATCACAACCATCACAGAGCAAGAGGCGGTCCTCGCGATCGCTGCTCCCACACACCTCACAGTTGGTTTGCTCCAGGTCCAAGTTTACTGTTTCTTCCTGTCCTGCTTTCGCTGGTTTTTGCACTGTTACCTGAAAAACATGACATAAATCAAATATATTCAACTCAACACACGTACACAAGCACAGTTTTTTTATTTTTAACTCACCATTTTCTTTACTCTTCCTCCATAGCATTTCCTTAGGTATATGTTGTTAAAGGCAATGCGGTCTACAGGACATGAGTTTGCGTTCTAAATAGAGGCAGAGAGGTATTTGTCATGAAAACAGAAAATGATGAAACTCCGGTGTTTGCTCAACATAAGTTCAGACCTACCTTCGCCCATTCAAGGATGCAGTCGAAGCAGAAGTAGTGCTCACAGTTCTCTGGTGTTGCAACAGGCTGGCTATTGAAGGAGTTCAGGCAGATGGGACACCTTTCACTGTCCTCGTCTGAGCTCATTCCTGCAGCATCAGCAGAGGTTCGGCCAAAAGCTCCATTTTCAGGCTCAGCATCTTCTTCCTCTTCCTCCTCCTCATCATCATCTAATAATGTCAAAAAAGAAAAGATATATTTTAACTGTATGTACTTTTTAAATTATTTTTACAGCAGAATAACACAATAAGAACTTTCCTTCTGCAAAGAAGGTATGTCATAAACACACATTCATATTAACAAGTGTCAGTTACCTTCCTCCACCTCATTTTCATCCCCATTTACATCATCTTCCTCCTCCTCATCACCACTATCCGATTCTCCTTCCTCAGATTCCTCCTCTTGGTCATCCGAGTCGTCTAGAAAAAAACAATTTGACATGGAGTTAATTTTATGAAAAAACATGGATGTTGTTTTTTTTTTTTTAAAGAAACTACCTGAGATGGTCCACAAAGCTGCTCTTTTTCCTTTGCCGTGGGATGTACTGCGATTGATCAGCTCATCTTGGCTGTCGTCGTCATCCATGGCTCACCATTAGAGCAACAGCACAAGAACGTCTCTGACAGCTTGTTTCTAGAATTAGAATATGGACTTTTAAGATATATCAAATTCCTGTTAATAATAAATTGCTTCACAAAATTAGTTACTTTAATGTAGCTGAATATTTAGTCAATTATGACATTGATTGTTTCGCTACAACTCAAATGAACTTGACATGTTTATACAATCAAAAAACATAAAGGAGATGAATCTTAATGATCTAAATAAACATAAAACGTTTAAAAATACCCCTGATCAGAATAAATGAACAATGGCAGTGTTTATATATTAATATAACATATACAATTAACTGAATTAAAATAAATCAAATACAATCCGGACCTGTATTCAGTAAAAACACTAAAGGAAAACATACTATGCAAACCACAATAAAAAAAAAATATATTTTATGAATTAATAATTGTTTTCTGCAATATTTGCCCACGTAATTACAAAAACAGTGCAAATAAATAGCAATATTTTCTGGGAAATATGTAACATTTTAACTTGATTTTGTTACTATGATTATTGTGAATTTTGGTTATTGTAATTATGTTATACAACCCGGAAACAGTTACTTAACCACGGACTAGCTAACAATCAGCTGCATCCTTCCAAAGGCTACATTTGTAAACAAAGAACAAAACTTAGCAGCAAATAGTATTTTCTGCAATAATGTAATGCAATGTGCATGTAGCGCAGTTGTACGCATTTACTATAGACTCTAACAACTCAATGTGACAAATAAGAAATTTCGTTCTGACTTTGAAAAATGACGCTGGTTTGTAAAATTGGCCTCAGTGTAGCATGTTAGCTATCCTTGGAGTAGCTAAAATTAGCAAACGTCAACCACAACTCAAACTCGAAAAACACTCCCTAGGATGAGTTACACAAATAATGCACTCAGCGTTTGTAGTCACAAAATAACATTTAAGAGATTAACAATGACTAGTTAACCTACCCTATTCAATTGCGTAGGGTTTAAGTGATTTGAAAATCTCCACATTTGGTGAATGACACCGCCGGCTGGCTAACGACGGAAAAGACCGAATGCGCTTCGGCAAATAAGACTCTTAAAGTGGCCGTGTCTGTTTCCTCCAGAGGACGGTACCGGGAGAATTTCAAAAGAGTATTTTGAGTTAGTAGTTTGATGCAGTTTGAGTTTTACTGGAGGACGTGACTAATGAACTTTTTATTCTCTTGCGTTTCTCTGAGTCTCTTTTATGCATTTTCCCTCCCTTATCGGTCCATTCAGTCAGCTTTTTGTAGTGGTGTTTGTGTAACACTCCTTAATGCCAGTAGGGGGCAGCAGGACACTTGGCAACCGACCAGAACTAGAGTTACCGTCAACATGGGCTCTAGCGCCATCTCGTGGGAAAGTTGTACAATAACAACTCTCAGGATTTTAGTCTATGCGCTCCTGTATGAATGACCGAAGAAATGTTAGTTTGTTCAGATATTTGGGAAAAATTAAAATTGGTAAGATTATTAAACATTTGATTTATAAATTACATAAGTTTACATTATATGAAAGCTTTAGCCTGGGTAGGATTATTTATTCCATAGATTTTGTGAAAGTGTTTGATTATTTATCTAACTTTTGACAGATCATTGATCTGATAATTGGAGTTCCTGAAAACAATGGTAATAATCCAATTAGAAAAACAGTACTGCAGTTTGATTGCAAATTTACATACTTTTACCCAGCATCACGACTTTTATTATTGCTTTATTTTAGTGTGTATTAAATGCACCTAATTAAGAGTTGCGCTATAGTGTAAAATCTGTAATAAAAACCAGAGCAATTTAATAAAGTATTTTTAAATTATAGGCTAAGTCAGTTATTGATATTCCATAATCAAAAATGTCCATGCTACACTTCTAGTTTGAATGGAAATGCTGCCCCCTGGTGGTGAACCCTGTCTGCACTGTTACATAACAGCCTGTAATTCTGGTTCGGTGGGTTGTGTATCCTGGCGGGGAATAATCAGTTAATTACTTTAATAATAATAAAAAATAAAAAGATAGAGGAGGAGAAATTCAAATGCATATGATACAGTAAAAAAGACAGTTCATTTGACCTATTAGGAAAACCAATTGAGTTAATTAGCATTAATTAAGGCCACATCATGTCTCTAAATTATCCCACATTTTATTATTTATTTATTGAATTATTAGATGTAAAACGACGTGTTAGTAATGTCAGGGCGTCTTCAGAACAACCCTTAAATAATTGAGTATCGCTCGTCCTCCCTTCCTCTTCGTCATCATCATCATCAGATCAGACCGTCATGCAGCATCCTTGCTACGTGCACAGCCACACTCTGCTCATGGCAACGCTGTACACAAGTAAGCCGAGTTCAACCACTTCACACGGGAGGGGTAGCTGCGTTCACACGAGAACCAGCTTTTAATTCTCACAAACCGCCTCCAATGGCAGCTGCCGCCCTACATGGCGTCTTTTTAAGGGTACACGCGCCTGCGTCGCGGTGATATCTGCTGTAAATATGGACCAGGACAGGAAACTGTTAACAAGGTAATGGTTCATTCCTCATGTACGACGTGCAGAACTGAACGCACCGCACCCCAACTACAACTCCAACACTCGACTTAACTTGATGTCCCTGAACGCCCCGCCTTTGCAAGTCCGTGATTGGTCTATCATCAGGAACAGGCGTCGCGTTAGGCTAAAACGCGGCCGCTGATTGGCTGTTTACTGTGTCAAATGGATGCTAATTTGCATAAGCAGGTCGGGTTGCAGATGCAGGGGGAGTGGGCAGGGTAGGGGTAGTGCTGGTAAACGAACTTCAGCGTCGGGGTAGGCTTCACAATATTCTCTAAATGCACTTAACTGTGATGATGTGCTGAGATTTATTTGAAAAATATATATTTAACATTTATTTCGGATGTTTGGACACTTGGAACAAAAGGATATTTGGAAAGAAATTAAAGTTTTTCTTTTACTCAAATAAAAAACAAATCAAAAAGAAACTTGGGACTGGTAAGTGCCTCTTTCTGTATTTGCCCTCACACTTTAACCTGTTTATTAATAAATAAGACACATGTATTACGTTTTGGGTGTGTTTTATTATAGATTTATTTATTTACAAATTTCAATATTTATTGTAATAGCCTAACTAATTGTGAAACTTTGATGATGATATATTTCATTGTTCTGTCTAATCAATACGCAATGAGCAGGAAGTCAGTTCAATTATAAAGTCTTAGTGGTTTAATTCAGAGTTGACACAGCATATTATTAGATCTGATTCATTTCTGAACAGAATATGGGTTATGTAAATGTGGAGTTTGATTTATTAATAATTAATGACCTAATTTGTTTTTATCCCACAGACTTTGTGCCTGTTCATAATGTCTGAGATCTAAAAGCAGGTAAGCCACTGACTAACGCACATTGTGCCAGTTGCCAGTTCCACTGTGCGTGTGACAGCGGCTAACCTGGTTTTGGGAGTACCGCTCACTCACTCAGGCTGGTCCCAGACCAGACACCTCCTCGTGTACACGCTGTTCTTAATCTGTAGCTGCTGGGAACTGGGCTGCTTTACATGAACGCCCTCCCAGAGGTCTACTTGTACCAAAGCCAGCTTCCTGCTATAGTATTACCTTATTTAGGACCAGTCTTTGCTTTGCATCCTAATCGAGCTGCAGGCCCCAGTGAGATGGTGAGTTTTGTTTCAGTTTCTCTTTCATCTTCTGTGGCTATAACCACTGAAGACAAACAAAGCCTAAGTAGATTTCTATTTGTTTCTTTTTGCTAAAGTTCTGATACAGAATTTCTGGACATACATTATTAATATTTTGCACAAATAGGCCTTTAAATTCTGTTCAGTTATTGTATTAAAGTTGTTTTTGTGCACATATATTATATTAAACAAAAGTGAACTTTAAGTTTGAGCGATGTATGTTTGTAAGCGTGCAAAGTAAAAAGTAAAGTTTTGACTTAAATCATCTGTTGTCATCTGCTGTTCCTTTTGCTGGGTCTTAAAGTATGGATGGTTATGTTTTGTAGCATTTTTCAGGTCTGAGTATGAAATCATTTTAAATTCCTCAATTAGGTCCCAAATGCCATTAAATACCCCACATTTTCAATATTAACCTTTAAATTATTTTTATGGAAGACAGAAACTCCAAATTAGCTCAGGTTTTTGTAAGCCTAGCTAAATTTTGGAAAGATGGTTCATAAAAGTGTCTTAATAGTTAGCCAATGCATGTAACATGACTCCAAATTCTAACACCAATAACCTTTCAAAAATGAAGACTTAATAAACGTACATTAATTAACTAGTTTGGTAACACTTTGCAATAAGGGTGCCTTTATTAACTTTACTTAATGCATTATTAAGCATTAATAAACAAAGAATTCCTTTATTAACGTTCCCAATATTGTTAACTATTAAGTGTCCTTAAGGTTAGGACAAAGGGCCAGGGAGGGTGTCTGCTTAGTAATGCATTACTTAATATTAACATTAATACTAAGCAGTTGTTAATAGTTTATTAATGCTTAATAATGCACTAAGTAACGTTAATAAAGGGACCCTTATTGCAAAGTTTTTTCTCCAGAAGGAGTAATGCTTCCAGATGCCTCTTTGTTGACAGTGTGATGTTTTTTGGGTTGTTTGAAGAAGACAGGAAGTAAAAAAAAAAGAAACTTTTTTTGGCTCCAAAATACCTGAGTATAAAAATGATGTAGGATTTGTAAGTTTGTCCCATTTTGCAGATTGCAAATATTCCATTTGCATCTGTGCACACTGACTCATGATGACACAGGAAAAGAAAAGCACATGCATGTCAGACTCATTCACTTCTACTTCCAGTCATCATTGTGAAATGGGGCGTGCAGATGCTCACAATCATCTGTGAGATGCTTTCCCAGCCCTCCCTTGTTCGTTTAGGACTACATATCGATCGGTTTTCTTTAAAAATAGGTTTGGATGGGACTCACGGGACCTGCTGTTATTAAAAATAATTCCCTCAGTGCAGCGTCCTGGAAAATCGTCCTAATCTGTTAATGTGACATTATTATATTGATTTCCTCTGGGCTCAGATATAAACTATTGGAAACATTTAACTGTGTTTGTAAAATGTGTGAATGAGCGTAATGCATGTGTTATTTTCTTCACATAAAGGGATCAGAGTAACACCACTTTAGTCAAATTACAGATTTGAAGCTTATCCAAGCCCTGCAAAGAGACAGTTCTAAATCTTCTCATTAAATTTAAGCTTTCAGTCTAATTTACTGCACACAAAACATTTCAGAACGTTAATAAAGAGAAAAATACTAGTCTACCTAATTGCATGTTACCTCAGCGGATACCGCTGAAGATGGGAAAAGCAGAAACACAACGTGCTTTGCTCAGATTTTTACCTGCCAAGTGTCGGCAAATGAGAGTATTTATAGACGCCTACAGAGTATCAGTCTGGGGTCAACCGGAGCACAAGAGAAGCTCACGTCGCTCACGCTGTGGCAGACGTCTCCAGAGTAAACAAGGTGGAGGACAGAAGTAGTGTGCAGGACCTAATTGGGTTCATGATCATAGATGAAGTTTTCTTCTAAAGTTAGTTAAAACATGCATGGACTTTTGTTCTGTTGTAAAATTTGCTCTTATTGTACAAAAAAATATATTTTAGTGAAAATGTGGGACGATTTAGACCAAGATGGTCTGCTTTAGAAAATTCTGGCTTCTCATTTTTCTTATTTTAGTGCTCTCATCATCACGTTTTGTTACATCACCAATGGAAGCACCACTTGTGTGAACTTTGAACTGTCCCAACTGTGAAAAATAGATCTATAATGCCCAGAAATCCTGACACTATTAAACATATCGAACCTCGGGCATCAATAAAACACTCTTATGAACACCAATTGCATCACAATTCACATAAATTAAGAGTTTTAGTTCATGAATTCCTAATTTACTGCAGGATTTTATGCCTTAAACAAACCACCCAACCAGAGTTTATCTAAAAGACAATGCACAATTTATTATATTTAAATACACAGTAATAGCAATAATCTCTATAGGTCAAAGGTTCCTAAATTATTTTACATTTTCATACAGAAACTTTGAAATGTTTACAGTAGCAAAACTCTGCAAATATATTTGTCTTTTCAATATAAAGTGTGTGAACGGTCAATCGAATAAAGGCTGGAATGGTTAGAATGTAAAAGGTTAAATAGGAGGAGATGGTGACAGAACAGAACAGTGAACAACGTTCCCTTCGCCATGCGCTCCACGTTCTATCGCCATGACGACTCTCGGGATGTCAGGACTGCAAGACACAAAAATAAGTGGGGATGATGATCCCTTTGTTTAGAATAAACAGGTTTATGCTAAGAAACAACAAGGTTAGCTGGATTATTCTGAATATTCACACACTTGCGAAGGACCACAGAGTTTGTACAAAAACTCAATAATACACTGCAAAGTAAAGGAGTGCACACGTGCCACATTGACCTGTCAGCATCACATAGAAATTTATATTATAATGAAAATTTAAGTGCTTCAAATACTGGTTAAAGTGATTTAAATGGTCATTTATTGGTATTAATTAATATTGGGACTTACATCTAGAATAAAATGAGGCCCAATTTAAGTTGTGACAGGTCAAAAGGTCGGTGTGATGACAGCAAAAGAACCGGGTGTATCCAAACCACAGGAGGAAAAACAACAATCTTATAAAAAAAAAAAACCATGTCCTTGTGGCTCTGCCTCTGAAATGCATCTCTCCTGTTAACAAAGATCTTGGCAAAAATAGCCGCTCTCAAAAATAAATCTTAAATCGATTCGGGGTGGGGTGGAGTGATGCATTTCTCTGCAGGCACACAAGGACCAAGGCTTCACACAAGAGGAAAACGGGACAGTGCAAAACATTTAGTAGAGAAGGCTCTTGCTCTTTGGAAGTGAAGCATCACCAAAGTACAAGGCAAACACATCTCCGTACATGAAAACCAAACTCAAATGACATTGATCTTATGGATTTCCATGCCCCCAGTATAAAAATAGACACATTCAGAATGTCCAAAGCAATCATTTGTACATTGAGATACAGTGAGGAGCTGGCTGGCAATGTTTTTTTGGACTTGAGGGTGGGAAGGCCACTCGGAGTTACAAAGGATTAGCAGCAAATCCCAAGATGCGTTAAAACACAACAAACGCAGTCACGGTTAGTTCAGAAGCAAGTTGGACGGGGAACAAAGAGGATGAGTAAACCCTAGAAGCAGAAAGAAGTGAGACAAGAAACACGTTTGTGGAAGATTGCATTTACTGTCAGGGGGGAAAATAAGGACGAGAGTTTTTAGAAGACTGAGAGACAAAGAGAAGTAGCCCAAACCACCACCGTTCAGATGTTTCCAAAACCACAAACGACAGCTTTTAACCTTCAGCCCGATCAAGCTGGGCAAGTAAAGAGGGAGTGGGGGACTCTGGGACCAAGGGGGTGGACAGAGCAGGGCAGCAGCAGAGTCTCACACATACACACCCTCAGGGTTGAGACTGGACACTAGAGGGTTTTGGAGGTTTCGAGGATGTCCCAGGAACTGTTTGGCTGTGGGGCGAGATGGAAACTCCACGGGAGTTGCACTGCGGCCTGAAAGTTAAAAAAAGAAATGTCTTCAGGGAACAGATCACACGTCTCAGACGTATCACTGAATGTGTAGTCTGCACTACCAGCTGCTAGCTCAAGCTGCTCCATTTGCTCCTGCAGCTCTGTGCGGGACTGGGTGTGTGCTGGAAGGACACCGGTCTGCTGAATGAACTGCTGCAGGTTACACTGCCTCAGCTCCTTATTCAGCTCCTCGAGCTCTTCCTGTTTGACCTGGGAAAGAAATAAAAGAGCAAAACAGAAATAAAGTCAAAATTAGATGGAATATATACTTACATGAACTCTATGTGAATAAAAAACAACTTTTACTTGCTTTTAACACAAGGGGGCAGCAAAGTCCTGTTTTAAATAATTGATGGAGATCAGATAATTGACTATTTGGGTTTGAGCATTTTTTAGATTTTCTCTATCTGAGCTGCAAGAAGCATATTTATTTATTAGCCACATTGGCAAAAATACTCAGAAATATTCCAGAGACACAATCAACTTCATCGTGACGTGCACAGAGAAGTCAATCTGTAGTAATTAACGATCCATTTGTTCTTGATGAGTGTGTCTGCACACGGCACAAATAAGCTCCCTTCCATTCCAGCGGTGTGAGTGTGCGTTTGGATAATTGATGTTGGCCCGAGGGTGCCTGCTGAGGTGGTTCACACCTGCAGGTCTGCCTCCATTAGCCTGATGACAGGAACGCTGTGCTCATCACCGGCAACATTTAACCGCCTGGCTGGCTGCCTCCATCCATTCCCAGACTGATGACTGACACAGACCTCTTTTCCCGTCACGACAGAATGAGCTTTATTGTACAATTTCATTTACAGGAAACAGGAGCTTCTTTTTTGTTCCCGTAATTACCGATGGGTGGCCAAACAAAAGCCCCTCGAGGGTATTTTCTGCTTAAAAACACTTGTTAGTTACATGTTATAACATCTCCAAACCCTCTGTTCAACAGCAGGATCATTTGTAGAAAATTGCTAGAGTGCTCTGTCTGACCCCGATTTCTCAATTCCTCTTTGTTCTATCAGCTGAGCATTAAATATGTTGGATTTTCCGTACGCCTGACGGTTCGAGAAGGAAATACATTTATCATAAATTTTAATCAGCCCCGCAGCCCAATTTAGAGTAAACATCCAACCTCAAATTTCTGCTATACAATCAAAAAACTAATCTTCTTCAGCCGGTCTTGCCAGAACTCGATTAAAAGATCGAGCCGGGTTTGTCCTGGGTTTCACGTGGATTATGAAGAAGCTCAGGTTTCATTTTAAACTGGGTTAGGCTTTTATTGCAATGCCCACGTCTACGACAAACACTAAAGTACACAAATAACCAGTTTATGAACGACAAGATGTCCAGTGTGAGTAAAACCATTAAAAGAGGCTTTAAATTCAATTATTTCTTTATCGCTTTTCCTATTTAGGCATAAATATAATACAAACACTATTAGTAACCATGAGGTAAAAAAGTGCAACACATGCAAGACGATACCTGTCAGACTGGTTTAACCAGCTATAAATAAAACATTTCCATGCTTGGTAGGATACAGCGTTCATCTCATTACGTCATAATAAATCAGTTTTCTTTGCAGAATTCCTTTTATTTTGAAGCTGTTGTGTGTCTGCTGTGTTCTGCAGGTAGGAGAGGGCTACAGTTTGCTGTGATGAAACAGAGGGTCTACCCTACATCCCTCCAAAGCTGATGCAGACTTACAGCCTTTTCTCCAGAACTGTGACCTCTCTCCTTACCTGCAGCAGAGACTCTGCCTTCCCCAGAGCCTTGTCAGTCTCAGATAGCTGCTCCTCCATCTCAGCTCTGTTTCTCTCCTGGCTCCTCAGCTTTTCCTTCACAGCATCAAGCGACTCCTCGGGCGCGTTGGCCTTCCCTGCTGCCTGGCTCTCCCGCTGGATCTCTTTCTCCAGCTGAGTTGAACGAACAGAGAACTCGTGGAGACGCCGCCCACAGTCGTCCAGCTTGGCATGAAGGTCCGCCAGCTTCCTCCTCATTCCTTGCTCCTTATCCTCTTCTGCTTGAAGTTCCTCCTCCCAGTACTGCTCATGGGCAAGCTCGGCTTGGTTCCTACGCACCGCCTGCTCCAAAACATCCAATTCCTCTTGCAGGCGTGCGTCGGAGATTGGTGAGGGACACGGAGATGGGTAGGATCGCTCCCTGGTACGTGATTCACTCTCTACAGTTTCTAGCTGTCCATCAATGGCTCTCAGCCTCTCCTGTTGCTGGAGAACTTTCCTGAAGATCTCCTCTTTAGAGGGGCCAACGGGTGGTGAGGGGGAAGGGGATGGCATGTGATGGGTGGGTGAAGACGATGGGGAGGTTCTTTGCTCTGAAGAGTCCCTGGGAGACTTTTTTAATTGTTTGGCCTTGGTTTTAGGAGAGCTTGATGGCCCCAAGTTAAAAGTCAGAGCTTTCTTAACTTGGTTTGGTTTCAAAGGTTCTGGCTCAGATTGCTTAGGTAGCGGAAGGGGAGATGGTCGTTCTTGTTTTGAACTGGGACCGTCACTGCTGCTCGGACCGGTCCGCCGCAGGAAGAACTGAACTTCGTTTCCATGTTGGCCCAACTTTGCCAAAGACTCGAGAGGCTTCTCTGTGGCCAGAAGTTGCCTTTCTGTGTCCCTCAGACGCTGAATTAGAACATATCTCCCTGTTTGACCTGGGATGTGGACAAAGAGACAGAAAGTAAGAAGAAATTCATCATTATTTTAAGTTGAAACAGCTGCATGCCACTCCTTGGTTTTCAGGAACATTGGATTGCACATCAGCGTTAAAAGACTGTTGGTAATAAACATACAGCATTACACATTCTTTATGTGAAAACACTACTCAGTTAATAAAGGTTGCATACATGTACATCTTACAGTGTGTAGTAATGAATCATATATATGTTTCATCTCCATAACCATGATTTTTGAGGTCATGAGCCATCATTACTTCCCTATGACCCTAACCCTATGACTGAATATAGAACAGACAAACCCTCCGCGCCATCACCCGTAGGTTTCTGAAGAGCTGAATTGAAGTCCAGTGTGTGGACCACCGCCACTTTGGCCACATCATGCATCTTGTCACTCCCAAAAACTACAACAATGGAACTGAGAGCGGGGCTGTGAGGGTGGGGGCAGATGATTGACACCCAACAAACTCTGAGCCGATGTAGCCACAAGCTAACTGAGCTAACCAAAACTAACGGAGGTTGGAGAGAGCTTATAGCCAGAAAACTGTGGTTGAGTTACTCTGCTATCCTCTGCTTTAAACATGAGGCCAAGGCTGAGGCCTTCCCTGGGGCAAGCAGGGGGACAAGCTGCTAGCTCTAGTGGTGACGACTCATCTGCTACCTGTCAATCAAAAGGACACTACCTTGTAAAGATGTTCATGTATACTGTGAAGTTGGCATTTTTAAAGGCACACTTGGCAGTTTTGGCTTGCTTTTAGCACCCTCTAGTGTCCAGTTAGTAAAAATGAAAGTAACAGAGACCGGACCGGCACTCTGAAGTTGCAAATATGGTATTCTGGCCACAAAGGGGGGTGGGAGTCTGAGTGACATTTCATTAACCCTAAAGGGTCATTTTAGCGCACACTGGCTCAGGAAAATGATTTGAAAATATGAAAAGGTTGCATAGTATGGCTTTAACATGGGAGTCAATGAGAACTTGCTCATTTCTGGATCTAGCCCCTAGTGGATGAGGGGACAACTGCAATTTTTGTCACTTCCACGTTAGCTTCTCTTTTATCAGGCGGAGTTTGCCCCTTGCTACTTCCACTTCTCTCATAAACAAAACACACTGCTCTGTCTAATTACCAGCCCTAAAAATGTCTATTTTTTTAACGTGCAGTTATACTTTTTCTTAACCTACTCTGCTGGAGCTGGTGTTGCCAGATCTTGTCAAAGAAATAAGCAACTCTCCCTAAAGTAGCAAATAGCAAGACCTAGTAAATGTGCGTGCAGATGTCATGAGGGCTCATACCAGTGTGACTGAAGTGCATGAATATCCATGTGATGTGAATAAGATCAGCACATCATTTAATACAGTTTGCTGACTAATAGAAATCTTTGTTACGGGTAAACACATAAGACTTGCACAATAAGTGGAAAACGGTAAGATAAAGTGATTTTTCCTCAAGGACATCAAAATTAGGACAAGAACTCCCCAAAGACTTGGCAGCAAGCTCACTCATGGAGGGAGGCAAGTCTAAATCTGGAGTTATATTATTTAACACTGCTGCAGCTCGTGTGAAGCCAGAGGTACAGGAGGGAGACCCCGCTGACCCTCCAACAGCCCAGCTGAGCAGAGGACTTGATTTAGGTCAGTGGAGAATGAAAAGGTAGAAAAACAGGGTTTTTGTGATCTCAGTTTCTACTTAAACAGACATTCAAAAGAAAAGAAGTGCAAAGAAACCATCAAAACCACAAAACAGTTAAAGACTGGGGTACTCACCAATGGCTTGTGCCAAAGCAATGACAACATCTTGGCAGGATGTTTCCTCAGACAGGCCGCATACAACCCGCACCACTCCATCAACCCAAACTTTGAGCTCCATTTGGACCAAACAGGACACAACGAGGGGTCCTTAAAACACTTGAGATGAGATTTATCTGGCACAGTTTACCGCTGCATGACCCTCTGTAAAAAAATACAAAAAGAAAAACCATAAATGTCTCATTTTGACTTTTACATCCTATCTGTTTAAGAGATATTTATTACAGGTGCTGTTGATAGCCTAAATAAGAAAGTCTGTAAAGCTGTCATGCATTGAGCAACCCTAAAGTCAGGTCACTTTATTATAACATCAGTTTAAGCATCAAATACTGTAGTGCTTAGGTCAGAAAGGCAGCAGCCAACAAATAAAGTAGCGTTGCGTTTTCTGGTGGACCTGTGAGCACAAACGCCAACCTGTAACCCAATTAAACGCTCGGCTGCCCTCCTTCAAAGCTGTTATGATAGCTTATTGCCAAGGAGAACTGACGGGGAAAGCAGAGCAAGTCAAGAGTGTAAAGAAGCAGAGTAGGCTTGAGTACCTATTTGTTCAGTTTGACCGGTCTCAACAGGACCCGAGCTGGATCCCAAACCAACCTCACAGATCTGAGCAGCAGGTTTAACCTACGGAAATATCATTAGGCTTGGTCGTCCCCCTTTCTGTCTGTACTTTTAAGAGCTAAACTTCAAAACAAGGCAATAAATCACTGTAGTGCTGTTAAAAAGGAAAACGCTCCAGGCACTTGTCTCTTAAGCTTGGCACCGCGAAGGAAATTTCGTAGCTCAACAGAAAACCCGCCACCCAAAACAGGCAGATGGTGTTCTCTTTCTGACTTTCTGGTCCTCAGTGGGAGGTGTTTCACTTTGAGCACCACTTTTATCTCCCCCGTCATTCAAAGCGTGGCTTTGCTCCACTAAGAGCCTATCGGGAGGAATGCACTGACTTCATCTTCCAGCCGGAAGAATTCCTGCTCTTCCTAACAAAGCGCTCACCCTGCCCCTCCTCCACTGCTGACCTGTTTGACCCGCGCCACCATTACTCTTTGCTGTTTAGATGCCAAACGCAAACTCTCCTGGGGAGCAAAAGCCTATCTGATGTGGCAACATCGCACGGTACATCCCAACACGACACCGCATACAGAACAAATGACAGCGTGAGTCAAAGATCAAACCCGTAGAACGGGATCACCGTAAACAAGGAGCAGATTGTAAAGGATGATCGCATTTAAAAGGAATTCTTTTTGAGACACCCAGGGGGTAATTTTATTTGGAAAGCAATCTGATATATATATATAAAAAAGGAGTGCTTATCAGAATAAAAAAGATGAAATTTCAACACTGAAAGGAGGTCTTCTCTTTCAGATAAGCCAGATTGAGCAATGTAGCAATAAATAATTAAGGCTTGCAGGCTGAGTTTCAAAATGAGGGTAGACAATTATTAACTTTGCCTGTGCAGCTTTTAAAAAGGTAAACACAATGAAACATTTGAAAATGTTAACCCTTCAGTAGCAGAAAGCCATATCACAAGCTTAAACCAAAGACACTAACAAAAACAAACTGAAGTCATGACACTTTTATTTGAATGCCACATGCATGGAAGGAAAAAAGAGATTATCTGTGATTCAAAATAGCTCTGCTGGACAAGACTTCCTAGTTAAGCTGTTATAGCGAATCTGCAAACAAGCTAGGTTTTGAACGCAAACACAGAAAACTCAACCCCCCCTCAGATATCTATTGGCGCTTACACATCTGGGTCAGTACGGACCGGTTCGAGACCCGAATTTGGTTTCACATCTGGGTCATATGTGCGTTTTCCGTTCTGAGGTGACTCTTTTTGTCAGACCTCTTTCCTCGGAGGTCCAGCTGGGACCGAGGTGACACTATGGACTGATTGGCCTGCTGAAATTCACACCTACCGCCTCCGATTGGCGAGTAGAATCAGCTAGCAGGGGCTTCCCGCATGTGCGATCCATTTTCATTCTGTTTGCTGTCGAGGCCACATCAAGCACGGAGCTCCTGTCTCCTGCTCGTCGCCGCGGCAGACAGTCGGAAAAGAGAGCATTGTGCGCAGTGGTTATGAGGACACTCACAGTGGTGAGAGAGAACAGGGAGCAAATTAATAAAATAACGTGGTTCAGAGTCTCCAAAAGCAACGCAGTTAGCTCACGACCGCCTTTGTCTATCCTATTAAGGAGGACACCACGGACTTTTCCGCGCGTCTTTTGCGCCGCCCACGTGCTCGGGGATTTCCGCATTCCTGAGAAGTCCGTGTGAAATCTGACTTAACAAAAACCGCCCATTCTAGCCCAAACTGACACGGCCGAGCCCTGACCATACTGGCCCAGATGTGTAAGCGGCTTAAGCTGCTCCCGCGTCCAACGGAAGCGGAAACCCTGACAGATGAAACAAAGCGCTAAACACCAGTACGTCCAAACGTATATTGTTGTCCATGACAAATGGTGTTTTTGGTACTCTGGTAGCAGCCGGCTGTTTCTCCTTCTCTGATATTGAACCTCGAACCTCTCAAAGCTCAGATGTGCCTAAATCAAGAAGTACAAGTCAGCTGAAGGGGAAGCTTCAGACAACAGGTTTTGGAGTCTTATTTCCTGATATTTGGACATCTCACCTCTGATTGGATAACAGCAACACAACTCTACCACTGACTCTGTTTGCTTTGCAACGTTGATGTTTTATCTCCACAAATAACACAAGCCTGAAGGAGTTCTGACTTGTGGTGGAGGTGCTAATGCTAACAGTTAGCTTCTACTAGTCGAGACGTTCTCTGCTGTTTCCTGAACGTTAAACCAACAACAGCCTTCCCCGTCGTGAGTCAAGATGGGTGAGCATCTTCCAGCTTGGACTGGCTCTCTCCCATGATGCTTAGCTCTTGTACCTCTGGCTAATGAAATGTGATAATCTGCACTAACAGGAAACAAACAGGCCTGTGAGTCTCGGGTTGCTGCCTGCTCCTTTTGTCACAGGCAGAGCCACTGAAAACCAGACATCCGCCTGCCTGACACAGCCCCGGAGTCACATGTCGATTCTCAAGGAAATACAGGTGGAAGAAGAAGCAGCTATACACGATTTGTGTGTATAGCTCTCAACAAGGATGATGGTGGAAAAATGGTATTTGGGATGCAGACAATTTCAATTTTTCTATTTTAATAACTCTTCTGGTTAAGTGTTCTGCATTTAGTTACAGAAATAAAAAATGAACAAAAACAAGCTGCACATATTTTTAAAATTGCTCTAATTACACACACATGCTCCACTCTAATCCAAGCCATAAAAGTTATTCAAAACTCATACCATCATGGCAACACCTCCCAAAACCATTCCTTAACCACAGGTTGCCGTGACCCTACAATCCCCAAAGGGCAGAAAACACATTTAAAACCCACCCCTGCTTTCATCCGTGCCCCACCCATCTTAACAACGCTGGACACAGTTTCAGCTGAAACTCTTTCTAATCTTTCACACGTTCTAGTGAGTTTCAGTCACTTTAACCAGCAAATCTGAAACCATCAGAAAGTCTGCTGCTCCAATCTTTGACAAAAACAACAAAAAACTGAGAAACGTGTCTGCTGAGTTTAGAAAAGCTGACAAGTCCTGCTGTTGATGGAAAAGAGAAAAAAACAAGATGACAGACTGAGCAAAAAAATAAAAAACAGGTACAGTGTAACAGAATGCTGACAGAGGAAAGAAAATAGAGGAGAAAAACCTGATTAGAGCCATGTGCCAGTCCCGTCACCATCACTCATCCATCTAGCTAACCCACATTTTTCCGCTTTCAGGAACAGAACCCAGATTTTCTTTTTCAGTGAATGCAATTGAAAGACGGAGGTGATGACCCTCACAGCCCCACACTGAGTGTAACAATACATTGATATATCGATTGTATGATTCGATTCAAAATGAAAAACTTGATAGAATAACAAGTTATCAAACACACTTTTATTTTGAAAATTGCTTTATTTTGAAGATTTGAAGTTCCGTTTTCCACATGTTCCTGCACATCACCAAATGTGTCAAATGAAATAATTGTGATGAATCACTCGTAATACCGTTTCAAATGGATCAGTGGATCCTAAATCTAATCAGATGGAAATGGAATTGTGAATTTGAGATATTGGCAAGCATCGAACCGCAATCTACTGTATCGATATAATATCGTATCGTGATCAAGCTAGTGATTTTCACCCCTACCCCATACGCACTAGGTATGATTTGGCTAGCCTGTGACCCACTCTGTGTGAAATGAGCTGCAAATTCATGAGCTTTTCTGGGCAAGCTGAAAATCAAATCAATAGGCCCGGAGCTTCGGGGTAATTTCATCGGAACTTTGGGGCATGCACGTGTCTCTGTATCACTGGGCCGGCCAAAAGGACCATTTTTCGGGCCATTTTCGGCAACCAACGGAGTATCTGAGCTGGGGTAGAATGGCCCGGTAGAGTCGCTGAGCGGAACATTTAGTTAACTCACGCTGATTGGTTGTAGCTCAGTAGGAAATGACATCATCAGACGTCGCCCAAAACAACAGTTTGAAGCAGAATGGAAGGAAAGGAAAATAAGCACCGTTCACCCTGAAAAATGCAGCAGAAACACCCCCCCAACGCCATAAGTCAGTACGCTTTGTGGTCTCAGAGCACCCTACGTTGCTCCTTCTGGTCATTGAACGCCACATTTTACATCACACAGCCGCTATCCCGGTCCTATTAAATTACGCCATACTTTGATAAAATAAAACTTTTAATGTTATTATTGTTTGCAGATGCTTTTTGGTGCTGATCAGTGACATCACTACTGCCGAGTGATATGCTGACGTCTTTGCAAAGTCCTGAAAGGGCTGAATTTGTATGGGGACACAGCAGCTGAGAGCCATCACAGTCAATGTTCCTTCTCCCTGAAATTTCCTGGAACTCTGATAGTGGAAACACGGCTTATTCCACAAAATTTGCAGCCATATCTGCCATGATAAAAATAATACAATAAAACACAAACATCTAGTGCAAAAAAAGGAGCTGTTGGATTCTCTGATCAAGAGTTCCATGTTCCTCATAGAACATGTGTAATCATGCATCTGGACAAACACACCCTTAACTTCCGTTTCCACATTTTATCTCTATTAGTCAGAAAATACTAAGGAACACTTGGGATATTGATACGCATAGCTACTCGCTGCTCGAGGCTACAATGAGAGCATTTATATGGGGTGTGTTTGTGTGTGGGTGTGTAAGAAGAATCAAGTGCTTTGTCATACTAGTGAAATGGTCAAAGGTTGTCTATGCGTTCACTTAGGTTTGTGTGTTTGAGCAGAGATGTCATTTAAAACCTATCTTTATGAGAGGCTGTTCCAGCTTGGGACAATTACCGTGCTATCTCCGCAGCAACGCAAGCTCGACAGACAATTGTTAAGGGTAAAGGGCAAGGTGTGTAGCGCATATTGCAACAGATGGATCCAAAACACAATAAGTGCAGACAAACACCCATCCATATCAGCCTGGCCCAGTTTGATTAAAATGTAAATAATAGGATTGATATGTATGTTAAAAGACAATGAACAGTGCTTGGGGAAGCTGAGGCCTCTGTGCCACTCTGTTCCAGGTTGGCAGGGTTAGAACAAGCACTCAATGAGCCAGTAACACGCTGGCACCAAGCAGCATGCACTCATCAGTGTTGCACAGACATTGTTGCTTCAGTTGCATCTCTCTGAGTTGTTCAGCGTTTACAGCCATGCCAGTGTGCTGACATGTTATTACTGATAAAACTAAAAGGGAAAACAGATACTTTTACCCTGCCTTGCAGCCTATTTTGCATTCTTTTATCCACCACTTCCTTTTGCACACTCCATTCTTTTTATACCACAAGTGAGCACATTTTGGCTTGTGCAAGGACGCACAAGTCTTAGATTGAGCAACGACTATAAAGACAACAATTCGCCCTTTTAGAAATCAGATTTCAACTAACTCTACAGTTTACCTGGAAAGCCTCTTCACAAAGCACCTGGCTCTTTACAATTGCGACTTCTTTAATAGTCTTTGTTCCATTGTCACATTCTGTCTGTTCAATATAAGAATTTCAAAAGTATTGCTCAGTTCAAAAAATGCATATTTTGTCAAGTCGCCTCAAGGCTCTGAGCTGTACAACTGTAGTTCCTGCACAAAACATCGATGCAGTGCAATTTCTTGTCAATCAGAAAACATTTGGGGACTGAATATACATTACATAGGACTGTCAAGCCTCACCTAGCCTCATGCTGTCATCTCTAATGATTTTTTTTTTTCATGTTCCACGTTTGTCAAAAGCTGTGTCTCCTAAAAATTCCAGAAGTCTCCTGTTGATTCCACTGCAACATAAATGCCAGGCAGAAGTCATCATCAGCAGAATTTTAGCGCCTACAGGCAGAGCGCAAGGGAGTGGTCCACTGGGCTTGTGTGGAAAAAAGATACAAGATATTAGAGCTTCCAATGGGTGGGATTAGAACTTAATTGCTTTCCATGGTAGGACCAGGCTGCAGCATGCTCTCAAAATACACTTCTTGCTAACTAGACAATACGGTTGAATGGTTATCTGTTAGCAAGCTTTCAATGAGGTATCAACACACCTGACCTGAGGTATTTTTTTTTAGATTTATTTCGAAAGCATTTTTTTAAATTCATAAATGTCCTCTAGTGTTAGCATTGACATGCTAAAAGCTCAGTCTAAATAAATCTAAAAAGCTACAGTCATGCGTGCATCCAAATGTTTTTATTGCACACTAACATGTTTAAATTATTTAACCAAGTTATGCCAACTAGTTCCACTAACCTAGTTGCTCAAATGTGATTAGTAATATAGTTATATGTTACGCTAAAACTAAATGTGCATTACTTATTGTATTTAAACACCAATTTCGCAAATTTTTTCAATACATTTGCAGTGGTCTCTAGTATAAATGAATTCATTGTGGGGAAAAAAGCTCTGGCGCTCCTGTTTCAGGACGTTAGCTGGTGGAGAGGGGAGCAGAACACGGCTGGGTGTGGAGTTTTTTCTCCTGATATTCAGAAATCTCACCTCTGATTGGCTAACAGCAACACAACTCTTCCACTGACTGTTTGCTCTGCAACATTGATGTTTTATCTCCACAAATAACACAAACCTAAATGCGTTCTGCTGTGTGGTGGAGTTGCTAATGCTAACGGTTAGCTTCTACTAGCCGAGATGTTTATGGACGCTAAATCAACAACAGCCTTTCCCGTCATGAGCCAAGATGGGTGAGTCCATGAATGCTAATTTGACATTATGATGTGCTAATGTTACAGGCTTTCCTAATCCGAGCATTTCCCGCATCTATTGTCTATCGGTAGCTAATGCAGGAAATAGGGGTAGAAGACTATTTTCACGTTCAGACTGCATGTAAAAGTCAGCATGACCAATCATATTTAAAAAATAACAAGTAAAAAATGATTTCTCAGTGAACTTGGCCTTTAAGTAACTAGGTTTAGTGGAATCAGTTGACAAAACTTGGTTAAGTAAATTGAACATTTAATTTCTTAGCGTGCACTCACTCTTATCCAGAACAATGATTGTCTCATCCAAGTGTGAAAAATCTGTTTTTGCTAAAAAATAAACATGAAAAAAAAAAAGAGTAAATATGAAGGGAAGACATGACTGTAACAAGCTGGATACTAAACACTGAAATCCTAGATCATCACAAATTTGGTTATTCACTTTCAAACTCTCAGATCTGCATTTTGATCTTATGTAAACCATAGTGCAGTTGCTATGTATGTGATTGAAAAGTATGAAAATAAATGGTGAGCACAGATGGTCGTACCTAGAGCTGAACCAAGGAGAAAGTACACCAAAAGAAGATTTGTGTTTTTTAAGTAATTACTAAAATGAAAAAAGCAACCCTGCAAGCTGTTTGTGAATGGCAACATGACTGTTCATCCAGAGGTTTACATAGCTGCAGCCACAATACTACAGCATTCTTCGTCCAGATGCAAAAGTCTCACACCTAGTTTGGCAGTCATCGTTCATTCCAGTGCCGGAAACTAGGAGGAGGTGAATACATTAGAGGCGAGGAATTTGTTTGCGCTGACTCATGGATCCACCCAACGAGCCAGGGGCTAATGATGAGAATGATAATAAAGGACTGCACATCGCCTGAGAGCCCAGCTCAGGCAGGACGGGCGGTTTTGCTGCCTACCAGCTGAGCCGTGCAGGAGTTTGGTGGCTGAAATGGGGAAAGAGGCTCTTACCGCTGATGGGCACCCATGTGTAATCACATATGCCTGATCTGACTCAGCACTGCCTACAAGGGAAGTAGGACATCAACTCTGAACTCCCTTTCTAAATAATACACACACTTACTCATGCAATGAGCACACGTATGAGTGTGCACTGCACAGGCAGGGACGTATTTTTAGTCATTGCCAAAATAATATGTTACAGTGGTGTAAGTATAGACAGCAAAACTAAATCTGTATCTAATCATTCAAGTAACCTCCATAATTTAAAGGGTGCAATTTACTCAGCACATAAAGTGAAAATGTGTAGTCCTAAACATATGAGGGTCCATTATTCAGTTACTTTTTTACACGAGTAAAGTATGTAATTTACTTTTACTTCCTGTATGCATGAGTCATTGAGCAGTCAGGAATCCCACGGCCTCCAGTGTGGCATGTTTGAAATTGAACTCATTAGCAATTTAAAAGTTGCTTCATGTCAGCTTGTTTCAATTATTTACTCCTGGTTTTTGTTTACTTTTTATTTTCCTTTTTCCCTCTTTTTTAAAACCTTGAATAAAACACAAGAAAAAGCCAGCCTCGTCTCCAAATACAAGGTTGACTTGCTAATAGGGAATTAAAATTTTACTAACAGCTGGTTCTCTCCTTGGTGAACATAGCTTAGACATGTTCGAGTGTGTTTCAGTTATTCGCTGTAACAACATGACTTTCATACTATTTTATCAATTGTTCTGCACGAAAAGGCTGAGCACGAAAATCACAAATATATAAATGTAAGAATTGTGAGCTTCATGTTTTATTTCTTAACACGTGTCGGCATGCTAATCACGCAATATCAGGATGATGATAAATCGATCAGATCCCAAATGAAAGCAAATAACTAATTATTTAATCAATACATTTCCAGTTGTCTCTAGTAGGAATGAATGCCTTGTAAGTTGTACTCTGGGGAAAAAAAACACTGGTGCACCTTTTTCAGAAACTAGCAGTAGTGAGCCACACAGACATCATATACGTCATAGACATGAATACGTAGATGCCCCATTGGGTGCTGGAGAGAGTAACAGCTTCGCCGCCATATTGGATGGGTAAGCACCTTCCTCAGTAAAAATGAATGCACACGAATGGAGACCCAACTAAGATGGCGGCTGGCCACTACTGCAGCTCCTTTAGGCAGTGCCAGTTCACGAGGCGTCTACGTATATATCTGTGGTAGACTAGCACTGCCATAGTGGCCTGTCGCCATCTTGGATGTGTCTCGATTCGCCCCCAGTGCATTCATTTCTACTGAGGAAGGTGCACTGCTTACCCAACTAAAAAACACATTTTATTATGCTTTTTCACAAAATCAGACATGTGGTACGGTATGATAGTTAAAATATAAATATAATAAAATAAAATACATTTAAAAAAATTTAAATATAAAATCTCAACAGGTAGGCTAGAAAAGTCCCACGTCATATGTTTTCAATAGTGCTCTGGTTGTTGCAACCATAAGCTGTAGAAGACGGGTATAGCTGCTCACTCTGTGTTGACTTCAGTTGGTTTTGGAGACTGAAGGGCCCCATCCAATATGGCGGCGATCCTGTTATGCTCTCCAGCGCCCAATGGGGCGTCTACGTATTCATGTCTATGGTGAGCCAGATCAGAGTTGAGCTGAACACGACGATATTTTGGAGTCTTATTTCCTAATATTTGGACATCTCTCCTCTGATTGGCTAACAGCAACGTGACTCTTCCACTGACTCTGTTTGCTCTGCAACGCTGATGTTTTATCTCCACAAACCTGAAGGAGTTCTGCCGTGTGGTGGAGTTGCTAATGCTAACGGTTAGCTTCTACTAGTCGAGACGTTCTCTGCTGTTTCCTGGACACTAAACCAACAACAGCCTTTCCCGTCGCGAGTCAAGATGGGTGAGTCCATGAATGTTAAGTGACAGTGTGACATAGATCTGTCAGGCTTTTCAAATCCTAGAGTTTCACGGTCTATTTTATATCAGAAGCTAATGCAAGAGACAGGTGTAGGAGACTATTTTCATGTTCAGCCTGCATGAAAAACTCAGAGTGACAGGTTATAATCAGAAATAAGGTTTAAAAATGTTTTTTCAGTGTTCCACACCTTTAAATAAATCAAGTTCTTCCTCTTTTTTGTGTTTTACAAATTTTTTAAAATTGATTCAATTAGATTTATTGCAGAAAAAATTCATATCCTGACATAAACTTTACTTATTTTCATAAATTTGCACAATTTTTTAACAAACACAGACGCCCAAAGTGATTAGATGGTGATTTTATTCAAATTACTATAATTATTTTTGACAGTGAAAACACTGAAAGAAGGCCGTTTTGGTGGCGAATAGGTTAGGTTTTCATCAGACTTTAATTCCATGCAGTCTGTGATATAAAATGCACTTGCAAGTCCCCGTCTGAGCTCAGGGATTTTTGCTATTTGCATTTCCATGAAAAATAAATACATATCAACCTAAAAATCTCAGTGCCTCTCAGCCACATCATCTAATCACAGCACTAGCCTGTCATGTGCCACAGTGATGGAGGAGAAACCTAACTTCATTTCAGGTATAAATCCATGAAAAAGCAGGTGCACATTCTTGCGCGGGGCTCTCTAGTGATAAAGTTACAAGAAAAACACTGGGAAAAAAAGCAACCCCTTCAACTGAATTTATGTTTTCACGGCTAAAATGAGGAATTTTGCTCAGTTTCCTCCCAAGACATCAATCTACCATCAAAACATTTCACGGGCACTTCACTAACCACCACTCCGGCTAATGTAATCCTGCTGGTTTTGGTCAAACAGGACTTTAAAACAAGCTAAGAGGTTCTGTACATGATGATCTTTGGACAACTGCCAGGAAATTTCTAGGATCAGCTGCTCAGATCAGTGCCTCTGGTATGCAAAGCATCTGTCCTCACACCTTCCCAATATTTACGTAGGGAGTTCCAACACACCTGGCTCTTAGAAACAGGGATACAGGTAAACACAGCCTTCAAGTGAGAGTCGGCGCGTAGACCTTCAAACTAACCCGTTACGGTTTGACCTGACTGATAAGATCTGACATTTTGTTACCTTGAAGCTGTTTCATCCCACAAAAATGATACAGAGATAAGAGCTAAGACAGGTTAGAACAGGTACGCTCTCTGGTAGTAATGATACATCATTAGATTATGAGTAATAGGTTCTATTCTGAATAGGACGCGTGTAATGCAACTAGAATAGAGACTGATTCAGACCTAACAGACAGGTTTGTGGAAAAAATAATCTAAAAGAACATGAGATGTCTCCGCTGACATCATGGAGATGCTTTTATTATTAAATACAGAAGGAATGGAAGGAGCAACAAAAATAAAACAAGATGTCAGGGGAACTCAGATGTTTTGGTGTGGGCTGTTAAGTTTTGGAAGAATGGTGGGTCTACGTCATGAATGTTGTGATAACTGTAACTAGGGCTCGATCGTTTTCCATTACGTAATATAAGCTGTATCCAAGGTTTGTCTTAATTTTTTTCTAATTAGGTGAAATAAGTAAAGTCGTTTATCCAGTAGAATTCCAAACAGATTTGAGGAAATTTCTTGAGCAAGAACAGATTCTGAGAACTGAAATTTCATTAAAATATGAAAATGAGATTATGTACATTTCAAAATAAAAGCAAAGAATAATAATTTAAAAACTATTTTAGACAAGTCTCAGATAAGCAGCTGTGTTGTTGTAGTTTAAATACCCAGTCTTAACTGTACTCGATAGAGTACACAAAGTACTGGGAGGGATGTTTGTACAGCATGTGGTTGGAGAGGCTTGGGTGGGCCGCCCAAATATTCCTGATTTACAGTTTGATGAGTGGATGTCATGGATTTCTCTGTCCTCCTGTCATTACTCAGAGGAGCAACTATCAGAGCCTTCAGGGATGTTTGGACAGTCAGGATGAGTAAGAAGAAGGTTGTAGGTGCAACCACCCTGTATCTGAGTGAAGCGTGAGGCTGTTTTCCATCATTCATATGATCACCTGAGCAACTTCGGCATGGATACCAAGTGTGTACATGCCAACAAGGATGCTGCTGAGTTTACATAAGAGAGCTATGTTGTCTGCCCCCTGGGAATGACAATAGGTGGGAGGGGGAGGCTGGACATGCTGGCACAAAGACAAGTATTTGTTGAAGAGGGTTGATTCAAAAGCAAGCGTACGGGGAACTTGAAAATGAAAATGGCAGTATTTTATTCCAGGTTTGTCCCCGAGAGAACTCGGTGAATCTGTGTCTTGGAACAGGGCCCAAGTCTGTGTTACAGTTCATTAAAAACCGCAAAGAAGAGGGTAATCTGACACTGAGAATATGGCTTATCTGTTGATCTCTGTGGATGACAAGCAGCGTCTGCTTTGGTCCCTTTGTCTGTGGGAGCATGGTGGTCTGAAGTGCACACATGAGAAACATTCGCAGGTAAACGTGTGTGTGCGTGTGTGTGTGTGTGTGTGTGTGTGTGTGTGTGTGTGTGTGTGTGTGTGTGTGTGTGTGTGTGTGTGCGTGCGTGCATGTGTGTGTAAGATGTGTGGAGAGTTATTGCTTCCACACGAACCTTTATATTTGATGCTGCCCATTTGAGTTTATTTTGCATTATAGATTATTAGAAATCAAAAAAAATGTATTTTAGAACATTTTTAATTCAATGTCAATATATTTTGTTAAATAAACAATATTAATTTAAAGAGGACTTACTCTTTATTTCAATAAATTTGCTATAGTTAGTATTGCGCTGTCCAATCCTGGTCCTGGAGGGCCGGTATCCAGCATGCTTTAGTTTTAACCCTGCTTCAACACCTGACTTCAATCAGCAGGTGAGGCTTCTGCAGAGCTTGATAAGCTGCTGCACAGATGATTCAACCACTGTTGGAGCAGAAAAACCACTAAAACGTGCTGGATTCCGGCCCTACAGGCCCAGGATTGGGCTGTGAATCAATTTCTGTAGTAAAAAGCTCTCACACTCCTGGTTCAGGATGTAGAAGTTAGGCAGGATTTGTAGTCTTACTCATTAATATTCACACTATTCAGACATCTCGCCTCTGATTGGCTAAAAGCAACGTGACACCACTGACTCCATTTTCTTTGCTACATTGATGTTTTATCTTCACAAATAACTCAAGCCTGGAGGAGTTCTGCCATGTTGTAGAGTTGCTAATGCTAACGGTTAGCTTGTACTAGCCGAGACACGCTCTGCTCTCTCCTGGCTGCAAAAATCAACAAGGCCTTCTCAGGTCATGAGACGAGAGCGAGTCCATGATTGCTAATTTACTAATTTACAGTGAGATGTAGATCTGTGGGGCTTTTTCTGACCTGAGAGTTTCCTCATTTCTTTTCTTTCTGCAGCTAATGCAACCTGCATTTGAAACTCAGAGGGACCGATCGCGTTTCAATAAAAACAAGTATTGTGTGTTTCTCAGAGAAGCTCCCCTTTTGTTTCCACTCATCAATGTGCAGGATTTATGCACCAGTTATCAACATGTGTTTGTTTTGCTTGTAATCCACTCGATCAAAAGCGTCTACTTTCAGCGACAGGCTTGCCATCAAGCCTTTCAGCATGAGGGATGGGTCTGTCAGTACCACCTGCCTGTCTACGCTCCAACCAGCTGATTGAGTGTCTCTGCACCCTGACTCAGACATTTTCCCTTTCTCTCCAGCATCTTGACTCTTCCCGCATCCCCTTTCGCTCCAATCCATGTCCCTTGGCTGAGACGCCATGTTATTTACTGCCCATAGAGTTCTGTGTGCCGAGAGTCAACACGGCATGGCTGGTTGAGCAGGGACGCAACATGTTCTTCTCTAACACACACACACATCCACGGATACCTCACAGTCACATGGGCATCCCTTGGGGCAGAGATGTTTACCTTCGCTACAGTCGCTATACGTGGTAAAGCAAGGAGCTATGGAGAAAAGGGAAGAACTCCCAGCAACAGGAGTCTGACGCGTCATTAACAGCGGCAACACAACAGCAAATGTGAGGAGATGGGCGTTGGTAACGTCACAGTGAATACAGTTGAAGGCCAAGAGAAGTTCAAGCTGACAAAACATGGCAGCACTCGCTCAGGTGAACTTTACGGTCGCCTGGGTTCAGCTGGGAACATTTCCTCAGGTGGACTTCACTCTGCATGACAATTCTGAGAGTGATGTAGCCTCTGACCTGCACATGTTAAATGAATGAGGAGGCATTCGGGCTACGGCTGCGTGCCACTCAGTGACCTTAAATTATTTCAACATCATTTCTCTAAAAGAATGATTGAAGATAAGACGGCAGAACAAGGCTGAGCAACTGACAACAAAAAACTCCCCCAGGGGTAAAAACTTCCAACCGGGATCAAAAGACGTGTGCACTTATTTTTAGTTCTCTACACGTTTCTGACCAACACACACATGCACACACACNACACACACACACACACACACACACACACACACACACACACACACACACACACACACACACGATGTGTTTAAGTGTCTAAAAGGTTGAAATTGCACCACAGGAAAATTCCTTTTCTAAATCCCCTCCTTCCTCTCAGTAATTATAGACTCCAAGGTGACAAACTACAGGTCTGTTGTGTTTGTCTTTGCCTTCTCAGATAAAACAGGTGAAGAAAGCTCTGTGTGTGCTGGGCTGATTGCCAATCTGTTTCTGGTTCTGCTACCTAAGCTCACCTGATACAACAAGAGCACTGAAGGAAGTTTTGCAGAAAAAAGCATCCACATTTTTAATAAAATTTAATATCAAGCAGGAAAATAAATCTCTGCATCGCTGAGAGTCTCCCGTCACAAGAACAACAGAATGTTCTCATTTCTGAAATCTTGTGGGACGAAGTTTGCTTTGGTAAACTCGTTCGGGATGATTTATTTATTTACAGGAGCGCCGATGATTTGATGTATCGAAAACGGGGCTGACTTTGGATTGAAAACAGGGAGGGAGGGCGTGAGGGATGAGAATGTGATGCAAGGAGGACTGGATCAATCTTTTATCACTGCAGTCAGCTTTCATCCCTAATGGATCCGGCATGAGCGGAGCACAGCGCTGCCTTCCATCACATTGAGCAGGCAAAGGAAGGACGCGACAGAAAGTATGAGAGCGGAGGAGGTAAAGAAGACACATACAGGAGAAAAGTGGCTCCAACCAACTTCCAAAAAATAAATGATCACAACCTTCAGTCTGTCACAGCACATGATTTTACCTCTGGTCCTCAAAGCATCTGTGAAGAAAAGTGATGAATAAAGAAGAAAAGAGAGAGAGAAGGAATTAAGTCACTTCACAGCATGAAGAGTGATTGAAAAGTTCATTTCTAGAATCCCAAGATGCACCAGAGTTGCTTTCTTAGACAGACACTTTTAAACGAGGAAAAAGTCAATTTGCGTATTCAAGCATCGAAGGAGCTGCAAAAATAACATAGCAGGGAACAAGGTACAAGCGCTCTCAGAGGACACGCTGCTATCTTCATGCTAAACAGCCTTGTTCGTGTAAAATAACACGTTTCTGAAGGAGACATGGAGGGGAATAAAAGGAGGAAAGTGACTGAACAAGCCAGGCAAGAAAAGTGTCTAAATGTATTCTAGCTCTGCTTTAGGTGTCGTTTGACATTTAGCGGTAAATTTATCCTTTCTGTTCTGTCTATTAAAGAAGTTAAAAAAAAAAAAGAGAATCAAACGAACTACATCTGAAAACTCTTGACTTATTGTTGGCAGAAGCAGCGACCAAAGGTTGGTGTGGTGTAATGAATTTGAACCAGCAAGTAAGCTTGACTTTTCTTTTTTTAAAGGAGAAGCAGCTAATCTCTAAATGAAGCATTGGTGAGCTCGAGTCGTTCCTCCTCTTACAGCCATTTGTTATTCTGGCATTATCTCACTACAGATGAGTTCATGAAACAGAGATAACATGTTAGTCTAACTCCTACAGTCAGCCATGAAGAAAATATTCACCTCCTATGGCGGTGGGGAGGTTTCAATCGATGGCCCTGATTGGATAACAAGTGCAGCCTGCTAATGAGCTCCAGAGTCAAACACCAGCCATGCAAAGAATTTATAAACACAAAGATAGCCACGCATAGTGTTTGAACAGGCTGGGGATGAGTAATCTGGTGCATTGGATTAGCATGTTGTTGGCATTTTAGATGTGCACCAATGTGGTTAGAGCCAATCAGAACATGCAGCTAAACTCCCTTTAAAAGAACTATGGTAAAAGGTGAATGGGAAGTTCCAGTGACCAGTGTTGCACTGTAAAAAATGCACCTGAGTGCTGAGTTTGGACTTAAAAAAAATTTAAAAAGGAGACATTTTTATTAAGTACACAAAGACTGAAGTTTCACCTCAAACAGGTTTGAGTTCTTTTGTTGCACGCAGAAGTGCTTGGGTGGCGGGTCTAGATCCAACAGGTGTGTACATGTGAAGGCACGGTTAACGTCGTAAAGACAACGCTAAATTCTCTTTGTTTCTGTGCCCATCAATAAAAAAATACACAATTAATAATTTTAATGCTTCTGAGGAAATCTAGTGACGCCACAGGCAAGAAACTTCTTAAATTCAAACATCCAAACAAGATTTTACACTCACCCAAATAAAAGAACGGATCCCTTCCTTGTAGTTAATGGTTTAAACTTCCTGAATGTTTTTATTCTCTCCTTCTTTACGTCAGTCAGGGGGAGACTTCACCTCTCACAGGGCAGCAGAGCCGGCTGATCGGCTTGTGTGCATGGACGCCTGTGAGAGTGTGTTAGGAGCATATGAGGCCAGTACAGGTCAGCAGGCAATCAGCCGTGGTCTTGAAGAGGTTTAGAAAGTGTCACGATCCCTCCTCTGCTTGGTCCTGCTGTCTTTTTGTTGCTGGCTGCCTCAGGAATGCACATGCACTGGCTGTCCTCAGCACAGACGAGATCTGAGGCACTGCTCGAGTTCTCTGAGTCTACGCTGCTCCTCCTCCTCCTTTCTGTCTCCCACACAGAAACACACCCTCCCAGTCACTCTTCCCTTTCTCTCCTACTCTCTCCACCCTTTTTTATGTGCTGACAGATCAGATTCCTCCCCCTTTTTCAGGTAGCTGAAAGCGGAGTTTTTGCTTTTCTCTCCCAGTATCACCTTCCCCATTTTTTGCATTTGTATGAAAAATATTCTAATAAGGAATGAGGGGAAAATGAGGAATGCTCATGGGAAAAGTGAGGAGTATAAACTCAAGCCTTGCATGTAGGGAAAATTTTCCCTCTAATGTTTGCATGGTCAATATCCGGAGGCATCAGACATCTATGTTCTGCCCTCCAGTTACATAATCAGCTGATTACACAAATGAGCCCGTCAGGTGATTTTCACTTCCTTTTCCTGGAGTGAGGTAATCGTCCAGCTGACCAGGTGAAACAGAAGAGCGTGTGAGGATTTGTGTTTGAGTTGGACAACGCCCTGAGAGAAATAGGGACAGTTAAGCTTCTGCACTTAAACCTGACCTCTCACGACCACGAAAACACAACAAAAAGGCAGAAAATGTTCAATAATAATCTCCAAAACAACAACAAACTGTGTGTCTGGATCCATGACCCCTCCACACACACACACAGAGAGAGAGAGATAGAGAGAGAGAGAGAAAGCTGAGTAATGCGTGACCAATGAGGCAGTGGGAACCCCTCATCATGAAGCAGGCCCTGTTCTCTTTTAACATCTCTCCGTTCTCTAGCACCATTTTTTTTTTCAAAATGAAATTTGAATAATTACAAAAGCCTCTTTTTAAATTTCCAAACCTAAAACTAAAATCTTGCCTCTTATAATAGAATTAGAATTTCAGTGAAACCTTCAAGTAGAAGTCTGCAAACAACATAAGCAAACAAAGTTTTTACAGTTTTTGTTAATTAGTCTGAGCTGAAAAACAGTTGTTTTTAAAAAACTAAACTGATAAATGATTAATTCAATGGCTACAAGATTCCTCCTGTAAAGAATTAGAAAATGATTCTGATAAAGACCATTTGAATCTGTTTTGTTTAAAAGCTTCCTGATTGTTAAACATTTCTCTATGATGACGTTTTCACCTCCTTTCTAACAAACTAAATCACTGAAATCCATCTAAAGCAAATTTGGTCATTTCAAAACAAACTTTGGTAACATTTTACAATAAGGGTCTATTTATTAACGCTGCTTAGTGCATTATTAAGCATGAATAAACTATTAAATAAATGTTAACAACTGCTTAATATTAATGTTAATATTAGGTAATGCATTACTAAGCAGACACCCCCTCGTTCCTTTGTCTTAACCTTAAGGACACTTAATAGTTAACAATATCGGGAACGTTAATAAAGGGATCCTTAGTTTATTAATGCTTAATAATGCACTAAGTAAAGTTAATAAAGGGACCCTTATTGTAAAGTGTTACCCAGATTTTAAAACTTTTGTATTTATGATTTGATGACTCAGCTATGGAAGCCCCTTCCTGACACTCTGTTACAAAATGTATATCGTAATTTTTTTACCCCTGTATCCTGTACAGCTGTACAGCAATCAGAATTGATGTCTGAGTGCCGAAAACAAGCCTTTCAGTTTTACTCTGACAGGTGGAGCTTTTTTGATTCAGCTATAATGTCTCACCTGATATCAAAACTTTATTAGTTTAAAATCCCAACGGACACGGAAACGGAAATGAAAGAGAAAGGGGGGGAGAGAGAAGGAATAAAGAATATAGGATGCACAAGAATCTGCCTCTAGACCTGCAGAGAGAGAGAAAGAGAGAGAGAGAGAGAGAGAGAGAGAGAGAGAGAGAGAGAGAGAGAGAGAGAGAGAGAGACAACAATACAACAGAACCAAAACATTACTAAATCATAGTGCATATAGTACCAACCACAGCCCTACGTTGTGTTAAAAGCACCTGAGTCCATACTTGTGAGAGCACCATGTGAGCACCTGTGTGTGTACACGCATTTGTGTATGTAAGGTTTCTCTATAGGATTGTCCAAGAGTGAGTGTGAGGGGCCACTGACCGGCCCCCAAAGACCCATGGAGGATGGAGGAGATACAAGACCCAGAGATCCCCGGGTCTCCCCCAGATCGTGGACTGTTTCATGATTATGACTTGGCTGTCTCATTATTATGAGACAACCAAGTCATAATCATGAGACTATGAGATAGTATCTCATAATTATGAGATACATTTTTTTATCAGAGTGGCATGAATGGGCTTCCACACTCAGCAGCAGGAGTCCCTGAGGAATATTTTGTCACGTTTCCACCCTTTTTCTGTTATTTGATGTCAGATTTTCATTTTCAACAAACTAATGAGCCCATGTGGTCTAAGCTGATAATCACTGTATGAAGCAGTGCTTCCAAAAATAGATGTTTGGCATTAATTGTATTAATTAGATGAGCTAAATTATGCAAGCAAAAGACCACCGCAAATAAATGCTGCAGCTTCTAGTCAGGCTGAGTCACAGGAGCCCATCGAGAGTCCGTTCACAGAAACGTGAACCACTTCTTTACTGTTCTGTCTGTAAAGTAAAGCTTTTGGCACGTCTAAAGTCTGTGTTGTCAGACAAATCGCTTCAACAACGCTCTCGAATCGAGCGGAATGATGCACCTCCTGAGGCACCTACCGAGGCCCATTGTGAGAAATCTCTAAGGTGCCAAGAAGAAGTGATATTTTAAAAGCAAAGCGGTGGGGAAGTAACGACAGACAGATGTGTGTGTCCAACGTCACACCCAAATCCAGTTCATTTCAGGGTGAGTGTGTTACATTGTGATCAGTAGGATTATCTGTCCAAAGCCTCTCTGACTTCGCTGACACTTTCCAGGCATTCCTTCAGGGCACCTCCCATTGCTTTGCCCCCTCCTAATCAACCCTCCCCTGTCAAACTCCACATATCATCCCTTCTTTTGTGTGAATCACTCTGACCCCCCCTCCAACCCTCCCTCTGCTTTCAGCAAAAGAGAACAAAGATGATGCCTGAAAAAGTTCTTGAAAAACTATGTTTTCAGAGGAAAAGCTTCTCCGGGTTCTCCTTTCTTAACTTATTTTGACAGAAACTGGAGAGGAACAATGCTTTCTTAACTGATTTCAATCCCAATGCACCACTAAGTTTTAACTCAACGAGGTAGTGGGAATAAATCAAGAGGAGATGGCTCTGAGATGGAGAAACAGCCCGCTGATATCTGGCAGTGATGAGTGAAACAGAAGATGGGGAATGCATGCTGAATGTGTCTTTGTTGGTCGTTATTCACCATGCATGAATAGCATTAGGTTTGACCCTTCCTATCTTCCAGGTGAACCCTTTTCTCTTTATTTATTCAGGTTTTCACAAATAAAAAAGAAGGCAGACTTCAACAGGTGAGCAACAGGCGGGTCAAGGCTAGAACGTGGACGGCACACAGAACATGAACCAGCAACAACAGCTCTATTTGGAGAAAAGTCCAAATATTTCAAAATCCTGAACTTCTGTTGACACTGGTTTTCATCCCGGTGACAAACAGCATAAGGTCATGCCAAACATCCCTAATTATAGCGTTGCCGTCTCATTATGGTCAGGCTGAAGCTGTTGCTTCAGAAGTGTAGCTGTATGTCATTATGTCAGGAAGGAGTTTGCCAGCTAAGGTAATTGCCCTGTTGGGATTTAAATATAGCAAAACTCACATTAAGACCAGACAAAGACTTTTGTTGTCTTCCCAGAAAGCCTGGCTCAAAAGATAATTCGTAGTTTGAAAGTGAGCACATGCCACTGCATCAGTTGTTTTAGACCAGAAGAGAACGAGTGCTCAGATGATGTACAGGAAGCGTTGGTTCTTCGCATTTGACCCATTCCCTGGGCAGCTGTGGCCACGCTCGGGAACCATTTGGTGGTTTAACCCCCCAATCCAACCCCTTAATGCTGAGTGTCAAGTAGGGAGGCATTGGGTCCCATTTTTTCAAAGTCTTTGGTATGACCCGACCGGGATTTGAACCTCGATCTCCCAGTCTCAGGGCGGACACTCAAACCACTAGGCCACTGAGCTTTTATACACGTCTGTTCCAAATTTTAAGAACAAAAAATAGTATACTTGTTTACTGTAAAGTCAGTTTTTTTTTCTGCTGATGTTACTTTTAAATATTTGAATTAATATACTAAAATTAAATAACACTCATAGGGAAACCGGCCCTGTTCAGTAGTTTGGGTTAGGGTTAGCATGTTGCATATTTAAGGGGCTGCATAAAAAGCTATTCTCAGCGACAAAGTAAATTGTGACCCAAGATGCAAGTTATCTTTTAATGCTTTCTAGTGACGGAAGGAGCTACCTTAAAGCACAAAATGTCCAAACTCTTTTTTTCATTTGCTCTATCTGAGATAGTGTTTTTTCCCCCATTCTCTCTGTAGATATAAAGTCACTTTCCCCATGAAGTCACCGTCTCCCGAGATAACGCTGTGCCATTAGCGTCACACCGTGCTGCCCTGTGCTGTGACTATCAGTAAATGGAAATGGGATCAAACTAGCTTAAGCAGAAAGCTGCGACTGTCAGGGAGCTCTCGGCTTTTCAGTCAAGGATGGGATGCTGATGACAGGACAAATAGCCTCGTTCACTTCTTCTACGCCGTGAGCCACACAAGAGGTATAATCGCTCAGGGGACCAAAGGAAGTAAAGTCGGCTTGGGACAAGAACAAAGAGAAGGCTAAATAAATAAAAATGGGGCCTGAAGTGTTGATTTAATGATGATCCTTTGAAACAAAAATAGCTATTGAGCTATCGGTGGACAGGAAATCCGGCGGAGTTATCAGGTGGGTAGGGGTCAGAGGTCAGAGGTGAACAAAGAGCCCACACAGAGTGAGAGGCCACCTGGACACAAACACCCAGACAGTCTGTCTACATCTACATCCAAAATCTTCTATCCAGTTGTCTTCAACGTTCGCGACCACACATTCGCTTTTTAAAAGTGTTTACCAAACTAATCCGTTTCTACATCAGTACCGAGTGTTTACAGGAGAGTACAACTCAAACACCTGCAGGAACAACAGCGTTTGAAAGCTTTCACTGCACCAGGCCTGTCATCTCTTCTCTCCTGTGGCATTACTGGATCAAAGGAAAAGCTGTAGCTGTGTTATACCCAGCGTGTCTTTTGTAGTTACAGTCATGCACCAGAAGCAAACACACACACAGGAAAAGCGAGGACACACACAAGGACATGATGAGACTGGTGCATAATGGAGCTGGATCGCTCTAATCATACCATTTTAATGACAGATATTTTGGTTAAAAGTGCAGGATGAATGAGTTACCCGGGTTTCAAGCACACCCTCCTGAAGATGTGCTGAATTTTAACGAAGAAGGTAAAATTGCCACCGCCGTCTTTTATTCAGACACAAGAGCGTTTGAGTGTGTGCTCGAGGGGGCGCGTGCATGGGACTGAATTAATGACGTGTGTGTTGTGAGTTGATGGATACACCAGATTATTAATCAGCGCTTAGACAAAGACCGTATGCATGCGAGTCAGTGCATCTCTCCCACATGTCTCCTGCATGTTTCCCTCTACGTTAGCATAAAACACTACCAGCAGGAATGTTAGGATTGTCGGGTCAGCACAAGTGACATCATGGCAGACGGTCACGGAAGGCCCCAGCGCCAGATTTCTCCTAGTTGCATCAGCAATACAATACCAGGCTTTGGATCAATGACATCCACTCCGGCTTCACTTCCTGCTAACTTCAAACACTTGGTGCAGCCAAGAACTTGATACAAACACAAAACCTTTAAATGGATTCCTACTGATCTCGAGTGACATCTTTTTGCCCATTTGTAACAACAAATGGTCTTAATAATAACCTGACACGACTAAGGCTGGCTCACATTACTTGTCAGACCGGTAAAGTCATATTTTTGTGTGTAAATAACTGATAAACAAATGGTTGTGTGTGTAGTAATTAAGTTCAAAGACTTCCTGGGGTCATCTGTTAAAGTGCACCTGAAAGACGGGCAAAGAGCCATCTTCTTATGTTGCTACAGTAACCAAACACAGATGCAACCACCTGGTTGGTTGGGACCGAGACGGGGAGCTCAAAGGGCACCACTTCAGGATGGTTACCGTGCCAGAAAATCCTCTCAAAGCAACCCAGTTCCCAAACACAAGCCTTATTGTGTCTGTGCCGCGACGAGAGGAGCAGGGATCATGCACAGCTGTTGAATCTTTAATAGAAAAAAAAAAACTAAGCCAGCTCTTGTTACAGCCAATCTAATCTGCAATATCGCCACATGAATTTAGAAACGGGCATTTAAAAACCATGCCAGCAGTTAAAGTTCCGTTTCAGAGGGAAGTACTGTAATCAGAGAGTAAATGTTATGACTCGAAGCTTGAAGAAACGCTTTGAAGACTAAACGTGACCTTAAAACGAGGTTCCAGTAAACACATCAAATAGGACCAAACGTAAAGTCGGAGTTGTTTTGATTTAAAATGTCTAATTTGAGTGCTTTTGGCGTGGAAATTATGCAAATTATAGCTGTCGATCATTTTCAAGGCTTAAGGAAGGTTTTGGTGTCTGCTGTTTGGTTGTTGATTGAAAAGAATAAGCAACTGTTTACTCACCAGCTTCTGATGAATAAAAATGCACACAATGTTCTCCAACTTTGTATTGTAAAAGGTGTAGTTGACTGAAAAACCTTTTTTTATGTTTTTTCTGATTCTAATCAGTCACTGAGTTTTTCATGCAGGCTGAACATGAAAATAGTCTCCTCCACCTATCTCCTGCATCAGCTTCTGATAGAAAATAGACGGTGAAAGATTAGAAAATCCTGACAGATCTACGTCACACTGTCACTTAACATTCATGGACTCACCCATCTTGACTCGCGACGGGGAAGGCTGTTGTTGGTTTAGCGTCCAGGAAACAGCAGAGAACACCTCGACTATAGTAGAAGCTAACGTTAGCATTAGCAACTCCACCACACAGCAGAACTCCTCCAGACTTGTGTTTTTCGTGGAGATAAAACATCAACGTTGCAAGTCGTAGAGTCGTGTTGCTGTTATCCAATCAGAGGAGAGATGTCCAAATATCAGGAAATAAGACTCAAAACCTGCCGTCTGAAGCTCAACTGTGATGTCGGCAACTTTTAGGTCAGAGAAATGGTGCACCAGTATATTTTTCCCCCCGAGAATGACTTACAAGGCATTCGTTCCTACTAGAGACCACTGCAAATGTATTGATTAAAAAAGTGTTCCACTCCTTTAACGTGATAAGAACTTAACTTATAACAGTTTTTTTTATTTGTAGTTGCTTATTTAACATTACTTATGTCTCCTTCACATTCTTGGTATGATCCCAGGTCTAATAACTGTAGGGGTGTCTTCATGTATGCAGTTTCAGCTTGAACTGCACTCGCGACTGCAAAGGTGAGAACGCCATTCGAATAGGTTTAAGAACAATTTACTGATTAAATTCTTGGCATGGAGGGCCAGATCTGATGAGAGTCAAGGTTTAAAAAAAGACAAATCCATTGTACCGATCAGACACAATGATGCAGTTTATGTATTCAAAATACTCTAAATAAAATGATCTACAATGACTTTGTCTGATTCAGCCACTGGCTATAACTCTTTAATCACAGGGTTAGTTAACTCTAAACTCATCCTCCTCCTATTCTGTCATTCAACGTTATAACTTTTTCTTTCAAATGTGACAACCAGAAGCATAACTGAGAGGCTCGCAAACATAAAAACGTAGTTTCTCAACCAAATCATTCAAACATTCTTTAAGACAAACACATTTTTCTGGATTTTTGTAAGCTGCCACGCCTGTACTGATAACTAATGGTTTGAAACAATGCTGCAAGTCAGGCTCTCCAAACAGCATTTTTAGAGCCTTTAGATGGAACCACACCTCTGACGATAACAAATATACAACGTTTGCCCCAAAACAATTCAAACAAATTCACTGAAGCACTTCTCAAGTTCATCCTTCAGCCCAAAGGATTAATTATCATGTAACATATATTTATCAGCAGTACCGCGGGAAGTAGGGGTGCTGGAGGGGCTGCAGCACCCCCTGCTGGTGACCTCAAATATTTATTTACCACTATGGCAAAAAAGCGGATTTTACACTTTTTTGGGAAGCCTCGAGAAAACAAAAGGAGATGCAGCAACAGTGAGTTCTGGGGTATATTGTCATGTATCCAGTCCAAGATAGTGCATTGACAGTTTATTTGCAGTTTATTTTGTGCTTTTTATTGTATTTCAGAATCAGACTTTTTAACACGAACAAACTTGTCCCTCATTCTCCTCCACCTCTTCGTGCACTCACCACCTCTAAACCCACGTTTACCATCATTTCCGTCCACGAATAAAACGCTTGTTGCATATCTTTATAGTCCTCCAGCCACGGGACCACACTGTTCATGTCACACTGTGAGAACTCCAGAAAGGTGCCACACTGAACGGCGCAACCTTTCAGTGAGCCAGACTGCACGACGTCTCGCTCCAAGAGGACATGCTA